>JBBGBA010000246.1:0-170926 GCA_038088335.1 Mesorhabditis sp. LJ9110 | reverse complement strand
CCGAAGCCAAGCCGGGCCGCAAGCGGGAAAAGGGAAAGCAGAATTGAATTTGATTTTTATTAAGGTTTTCCCAAATTTTTTAACCCCCCACCGGATAAAAAACCCTGGAAAAAACCTGTATTATCGACTGACTTTTTTAAATTCTCCCAATTGTTTGAACCCTCCTTCCTTTCTTTTTTCTCTTTCCCTTTTTTCTCCTCTCCCCCTTCAAATTCTCCATCCCCCCTTTCCCTGTTAAGTTTGTAGATAGGAGGGGTTTTTTTGTCCCCGGGCCCTGCTTTTTAAAAAATTTTTTCTGGAAAATGTATGAAAATCCCCCAAAAACCAACAAAAACCCAAAACTTTTAACCATGGCGCGTCCTGTAACCCCAAAAACCCCTGTTTTTTCCCTTTTTACCTTTTTTTACTCCTTATCTTATCTTCTTGTCTTATCTTACTGAAGGAAACTCTTTTTTATTGCAGAAACACACGTTGATTGACATGGCGCCCAAGCACAAAGAATTCGAGGAGGCCTGGGCCCAATACGACCTGCTGCGACGTAAACTTCAGCGTCGAGAAGATGAACTCTCCAGTCAGGTATCGTTCTGTCTCTCTCTCTTCTTCTTCTTCTTCTCTCTCGCCCTCTCCCCAGGATTTACCGAATTTTAACGAGGATTTTCAGGCTCTTCTCTGGAACAGCATCACGAAACGATTGGGTGCCGGTTACGCGTCCAAGCAAGGGATGATCAGGACCGAATGGATGCAGGCCTACCTGAAGTCGCTGGACGAGGATGCGCCGATCGCCCGCTGCCGCCCGGCCGTCGTCAAGGTTAAGCATCTAAAGGAATTAAAATAGAGGCCAACTTCCTTGTAACCTTGTACCATACCTTGGCGCCCATGACAACGAATCTTTCCAGGTGAGCGAACAGAAGACGGATCCTACAGCGTTGGTACGCCTCTCCGATGAGCAGGGAGAAACCATCCGCAACGCCTACGCAGCCGCCCAGACGTACGACGGCGTGGACCTCGACTCCCTACACCAGGTGAGACGTGGACGCGGGTGGGGGTGGCGAGGCTAGCCTTTGGGGATTATGGTGGGTGGAGAGAGGGGGGGGGGGCGCTCGGTTTTAGCGGGGGATTAGACCAAATTTTCCACTGTGATTCTCGACGCCCCTATAAAAATATAAAACCATTTTCATAGCATTTTGGATAGTTTTAGGTATAAAACAATATAAAATTATAAAAATTGTTTTGTTTGGTTTAAAATTTCTGTTGGCCCGTAAAAATCCTCCTCCCCGGCTAACAGTCCAGCACCTAAAAACACCATAGCCCATCCCGTTGCATTACCCATCACAGTTGAGGGTCTTGTAGCTCCTGATTTATAGGAGTACACCGACTGGGAGACGAAGCAGCGCCCCTTTCTGCTCGGAAGGATCGACGAGCTGCGCCAAGAGGTTGCTGCCGCCTACAAGCTGCTGATCGGGAAGGTAGGAGGAAAACGGGGCGCCTCTTGACAACCTTACGCTCTTACCCGCCAAGTCTTACCAAAAAACACTTCTATTTCTTTTAGATCGCCGACAAGAGCGACGCGCTGCGGGTCGTGAAGACGGGAGTTGATGCACTGGAAAGCGAGAAGCGACAAGTGCTGGGGCAACTGAAGCAGCCGACCCTGAACCTCCCGATGAACATGCCGGTAAGCGAATTTTTCTTTTTTCTTTTTTTTTTAATTTCTGAGGCGATTTGTCCGAATTTGAGACAAGCTCGGCTTAGGTTTGGGCTTAGGCTTAGCTTAGGCCTAGCTTAGCTTAGGCTTAGCTTAGGGTTAGCAGGCTAGGTTAGCTTGCTCAGGATTAGCTTGAGCGCAGGATTAGGCGTATGATTCGACCTAGGCTTAGCGGTAAGCCTATAATTAGGCTTAGCTTGGACCTGACTTACACATTGATGTGCCTTGCTTGTAGGCCTACTTGCCCGTGGAAGGGGTCGATGGCAACGGGCGTCTGGTTCAAGACGACGACCGAACGCCTGACCAGGTAAGATATTTTTGTAGTATTTGGTATTAACATTTATAATGTGTAAGTGTAGAATAGTAGTCCAATTTTACTTTTGAACATTCCCCTTGTTGCAGATAGTCCAGCTTGAGGCGGCTGCGCAGAACGCGCCATCCGAATGGCCACACCTCCGCAGCCAGCCCACCCAACGCGACCGACTGACCGACGCTGTATGACAAGTCGCATTGGCCCTGATTCTTTCACCAATTGACTCATTTTTGTGATTGTGCTAATTTACCGTGTACTGGACTTTGTGGCTAAAATAAATGGTTTTTCGAGGGGCCGGAAGCCCGGTAATTTCCTGAACTTGGGCTCAGTACTTGCGAATCTAACTGTACTCCTTGCGAACGTCGCCCGACTTCTTGCGGATGTGGCTGTATTTCTTGAGGACGCAGCGCGATTTCTTGCTGAAGTAGCTCGACTTCTTATGGACGCGCTCCTGCGTACCTAGCAGTACTTCTTGCGGACGTTTGCTTGGGCATTTGTACTTTCATTTCAGTGCGTCTGATAAAAAACACCTCCAAACCTTAAAAAATTTATTGCAAGGCGACGGGACTAGAATATTCGAACTCTCCAAAATCAGATAAAAACATTCGAAAAAGGCGATGTCACGGGTGCGGGGAGGTAATGATAGAATATTAGAAAACAACCATTGATCGAAACAAATAGGCGAGCAAAATCGAAGTTAGCATATAGAATTTCGCACATATCATGGCTACCAGTAATGGGGGGAGCGAGAAGCCGGGGGAAGTGATTTGAAAATCAAAAAAAAAACGAAAATGCCGACAAGTGATTGAGGTTACGGTAGCTTGGTCACAAAATATTTTCAAAAGGCGGTGGGAATTTTTGAAGGGTTACGGTAGCTCTTTATTTTATTTAACCATTTCCTCGAATTTTTTCTGATAATTTTCTTTCTTTAAAACCACCGTAACCTCGCCAAAATTGGTAATGGCAACTTAAAAATAAATTGAAGTTCTGGGGGCCCGTTTTCGGATATAAGCATGTGAAAGATGGGGGAGGGAGGGCGAGCATCAGCTTCAGCTGCAAGGCCTAGACCTCGTGAGCAAGAATCGGTGGATTGCGGGACATGTCGATGCGCAGCACGGTGGAGCCGTTTGGGATGACCTCTTGCGTCAGCACACTCACACGGTCAGAATCGTAGCGAGAGCTGAAAAATGTAAATTATTGTTTTTTAATCGCGTATTAAAGCGTAGTTCCTAAATTCCAGGTAGAAGAACACACGGGTTTTTTCTGCATACCTGTGAAAGGGCTGCTCGGAGTATGCGGAATCGTCGCTGGCCTTGCTCGAAGGGGGACGGCGGCCTACGGTAACTCCTGAAAAATACAAATAAAATATAGCTTTCTTGCTCACTAGCTCTCTCTCTGTCTCACTCCTCTCTTCTCTCTCCACGCTCGCTCCTTATCACTTTCTCGCTCTCTCCTTATCTCTTTTCTCTCGCCTCTCTGTCTCGCTCTCTCTCTCTCTCTCTCTCTCTCTCTCTCTCTCTCTCTCTCTCGCTCTCTGCTTACCTGCACTCGTTGTCCCGCATTGCTGGGCAGCCGCGGCGGCCGCCAAATTGCGGGGAATTTGACCGGGAGGAGGGGGAGGGCTAAAAAAAATTTTTAATTAAAACCATACTTGTGGAAATTTCATAAATCTTAGCTTTTCCATTAAAAGCTGTTTAAGTTCATTTTCTAATACCTGAATTCTGGCGGTGGTCGCGTCGGGGTGGGCTCTGGTGCGGTGGGGCCCGGGTAGCCGGGGTAGTACATCCGGAAGTCATGGGGGGAATTGCGCTAAAAATTTTTTTATAAAATCCGAAATTAGCCGTTTTTAGCTGTCCCAGTCCCTTTAACAGACCTCCGATCGACTAGAACCAGAAATTACAGTGTAAAGTTTTTTTAATTTTTTTAGAATTTTTTATGTTTGTCTGTTTTTCAAGCTTGCAAAAATTGTTTCAAACATATTTTGGGGATAAGAACTAATAATCGATAGCTTTATTTAGAATTTACCTGACTATAATATTGCGGGGCGCCCCTCTGCAGGGTTCGGGCGACAAATGGTGGCGAGCGCATGCTATACTGCGCCCCGGCCACCATGTCACCGTAGGAGATCGTATCGTAGTCGGTCATCGGGGCTGAAAATAGATTTTTAATAGCGCCCATACCTTTACAAAACGTTATTGATTTTTATTTTGCATAATTTTACAGCAACTTAATATGGAAATTCAATTTTTTTTTTCTTAATTTTTTATAAGTATTTGTAAATAGTATTTTTAAGTACATACCATGTATTTGAGTTTGATATGGGTGATGATGATGTGGATGATGTTGATATTGATAAACGGGCACGACGTCGTGATGTTGATAGTATCCTGGAGCAACGACGATCCCACCGTACTTGTCAGCCGTCGATGGGTACTGTAACGGAGCGTTTAGGATTATTACGGAAGTTTGGGCACACTCAGAAAGGCCTATTCTCGAAATTGGACAGTTAGTAGGACCAGGGACCAATTCTAAACTGTTCTTTTCGATCTACCGTATTTTCAACATTTCTACAGTAGCCTGAAATTTTGCAAACGATTTTTTTTTGGTATTTTAGCGGTTCTACAGTAGCCATAAGTTTTTTTAACTTTTCTATTTTTTGGAGCCTCTACATCAGCCCTACCCTTATGAAAATGATTTTTGATCTTTTTACAGTATTTTTTTGTTGCCTGAAAATGTCTTAAAATATTTTAAATATTATAGAAACCCTACCGTACCCCCACAATTTTTTAAATAATTTTTCTGATTGTTTTTAACGTAAAAAACATGTGTTTATGTGTTTGAGTGTTTAAACATGTTAAAACATTGGAAAATACGAAAATTTTGAATTTGCATAATTAACATCTTTTAATCATCATTTTCAACCTTTTCTAACATTTGTTAGCGCACACGGATGGACAGAAACTGTGGAGAAGTTTGTAGAAATATCACTATTAGTTATTTCAAAATTTCCCTGTAGCTTACAAACGCTTGGCAGCTGTGCGGCCGGTGTGTACGGGCGACGCGTCACCTTTTTCTACAGTGGGAAAGTCAGATTTTTCGATTAGAAGCAGATAGCAACAGGGCGAAAATCGACTCCAGCTTACCAAGAAGTCACTTCCGGTTCCGGTCCCGGAATTCGGGGTCGATTGGCGATTTTCGGAGGATTTTGGCTCGCCTCCACATCCGCATCCGTGCTTGGCGAACCACTCACGGGCGTCGCGGCGCATCTGGAATCAGGTGTAAGTCGGAATTCGAGACATAAGCGTACCTTCTCCGAGAACACGACGTGGAACAGGAAGATGAACAGCCCTTGCAGCGCATTGAAAGCAGTGAAGAGGTACGCGGCGATGGTAGATGTCCCGTCGTCCACCCAGAAAAGCCCGAAAGCCCAGGTGACGCCGAGGAGGCAGGAGACGCCCATGGCCCCTTTCACCCAGGAACGGACACTACGGCCACCGTCTTCTTCCCGTTTACACGGGGTATAGCCACCGTTGGAGTGGCGGTAGACGATACAGAGGGTCATCACCAAGAAGGCCGTGTTGGAGACGAGGATTAGGGCGGCTGGGACGATGAACCAGAGGGTGAAGAGGTCGTTGGTTCGGAGCCTGAAACGGGAGGATGATATGAGATGAGTGAGAGAGCGAGAGAGACAGAAATACAGAGAGAGAGAGAGATGAGAGAGAGAGAGAGAGAGAGAGAGAGAGAGAGAGAAAGCTCAACTTACCAGCAATGCTTCTCATTCCCAAATCCACGAGAATCAAAAATCCACGCAGCTCCAACGATTAGCAGAGGCGCACCATAGCCGATGAAGAAAAGTCGCACCTTTTTCGAGCCGCGCGGAAACACCTAAAAATGAAATGAAACCTCTCACAAGATTAGGTTAATAAAAAAATAGTGGTAAAATAAACCATTATTTTACTTACCTCCACCAACATATGATAAAGCTGGAATCCCTCGAGCAGCATCCACGTCAACGACGTCAAGAACAGGTACATCAGCACGCCGGCAATGATCGAACACTCGAGGCGGTGCTCCGTTTGCCAGATTCCCAGCAGGAAGACGAGCTCGGCGGCGGCGAGAGTCAGGCAGAGGTTTTTGTGGATGAAAACCCGATCGCCTAAAGAAAGGAGAAGATTGGTATAAAATTTATTTAGATAGACATCAAAGTGCTCTTATTTAATTTTTGACCGATGACTTACCTCCGCCCTGGCTGAAGACCTGGAAGGCCAAGAAGGTGAAGAAGAGGCAGAAGATGGACAGCGTGCAGCCGGCGTACGTGATGAAAGTGAGGAGCTGTTCGTCGAGGTCGGAGAGCTGATGCCCTCGGACATCCATCAAGACCGCGAAGTGGGTAAGGTGGTCGCAGTGGCAGACCGTCATTGTGTCGTTGTGCATCTCCATACGGCATCCGTTTGCGTCCCACTGGAAAATGGAGTTAGAGGAATAAAGAGAGAGAGAAAGAGAGGGAGAGCGTGATAGAGAGTGAGAGAGAGCTGAGAGCGAGAGAGTGATAAAGAGAGGGAGACGAAGACAAACAGCGAGAGATAGAGAGAAAGGTAGTGAGAGAGCGAGGGAGAGAGAGAGAGAGAAAAGAGCAAGCTAGAGAAACCGTACCTTCTCCTCCGCACCATTCCAAAATACACACTCCGCATTTCCCATTCCACGAAGATCCTCCTGGCGATGATGGAAGCTCAAAACGATCTAAAAGATAATTTTACAACAATTTTAATTCTATAAATAATTTTACAGTTTTGTTAAATTTAGTCTTTAATTTTTTCATACCGGTCTCAGCAGTCTGGCCATCGGCTTAGCACGTCCATTCTCCAGAATTGTTGCTCCAACGATGTTTGAGACGACTTTCCGGATCCTCAGCTCTTCCCTGAAAAGAATAATGAAAGAAAATAATTATAGTGATTAAAGCTATTTTAAACTTTGTTAAACCCACTTCAGAGGCCCATTCTTGCCGGCCACCTCTCTGACAACGGTCTTCGGGGGCGGGGCCATAAATTCACCAAGGTTCTCCCATTGGGCGTAGTAGACTTCGGCGGCTTCTAAAATTATTTATTTATTCAGCTCATATTTAATATATTTAAAATATTAATTTAATACATTTTAATATCTTGAATATAGTTAAGTTATATTAATATTTATATTTACCATTCTGAAGGGCTTCTCCAGGAATCTCCACCGTATCCACGCTATCCCGGCCCCAGACGGCCATTGAGGGGTATTGCGTGTAGGTTTGGAGGTCGGTTTTCTGGAAAAAATTGATTACAAATGCCGGATTTTTTGGGATTTCTTCAAGAAACTTTGCTAGCTTGCCCCATGAAAAAGCACGTCAAAAGACCCTTTTCCTGTCCCTTAAAGCTCTAAAAATTCTCACCCGGATTCTGGACAGCTCGGCCTTGATGGTTGGCTGCACATAGCTCTCGGTCGATTCCTCCTTGCCAAGCCCGGCGGCCCCGGTAAGGCTCTCCACGGTGGTCATAAGCCGCGAGCCAAAGCTTCTACAACAAAAAGACGTATTGTGTTTTCGTTAGATTTCCATACCTCTGCTGCTGCTCCCTCCAGTGCTTCCAGATGTCGCGGTTCTTGTTGAGGTTCTGCCCGATTTCGATGGCAAGCTAGAAAGGGCGTTGAAAATAGGATAAAAAATTAAAGCGTTTTCTCAAAGGTTTAAAAATTCTTTTTGCATAGCGATTGTTTGTAATTTTTTCTTCTTACCGATGCCATTTGTTTTCGGATTGGGCGGCTTTCTGGCGTCTCGACTACTTTTTCGGTGACCGTCTCGAGGAGGCTGATGATCTTCTGAAGATCACCACCGACCATCGGGCGTTTTGAGTCAGAGCGGACTTGACTGAAAAGAGGATGTCATTATCGCTCTCTCTCTCCCCCTCTCTCTCACTCTCGCTCTTTCTCTCTCTCTCTCTCTCTCTCTCTCCCCCGCTCTCGCTCCACTTACCGTACAACATCAGCAATCCCAGTAAAATCCTCCCGTCCTGCCGCTTCATTCATTTGTGCCCTCCTCGTCTCTGTCCATTCGCTCCAGCATCCGGTCGTGTCGGGACCCCGCTGGTCCCACTGGCCATCGGCTTTGCAATTCCAGTGCATTTCGCCTAAAAAAATATTCTTCTAAATGTAGCAATAAAACAATATTCTAAAGCAAAAAAAAACAATTTTTTAATCTTACCGTATCGCTCCTCGCCGCATTTTGTAGTTTGTTTATGGGCGGCTAGCGTGGTCGGCCAGTCAAATCCTTCCTTACGAATAGGCGGGCATCTTTTAGGGGTCGACTCTTCGTCGAGTCTAAATCTAGAAATTATACGGTAGAAATGCCATCATTTAACATCTTAATTGTCATTTTTAACTTGATAAAAACCCTTAAAAACGCTTGAATCTCACTCTTTTTCGAAAGAATCCGACGACTCGTCAATGACAGGCAAATGCGCCTTTTTCGTAGTCGTTACCGTAGTGGTAGTAGTGGTCGTGGTTTCTAAATTACGTGGTGTTTTTTTACAGTAGGCCTTCCGCTAGATTACAAACTACATGCCACGAAACACAAACCAGGAATACAGTCCCAATTCACTTCCAAATATTTTGACGTCCCGGGGCACGAGTCGCCGAACGTTTGATTTTCGACGGGGACGGAGCACTTCTGACGGCGGTTGCAGCTGGAAGGGGTACGATACGATACGATACGGTACGGTACACTACGACACGGTACAATATGATACAATACGTTACAATAGGATTACTGTAGATGTGGGCAAGTAATAGACAAATCTAATTGCGGCACGACTATATAGGACACTTAACGACATCGGTGGCATCTACGACTACGCACGACACCTAATGACATCCGCCAAAAATTATAAATACCGAATCACTGCACGACTACGCACGACACCTAACGACCGCCGTTAAAACGTAGGAATACGGTATCAAACGATAACTACGCACGACTACGCGCGACAATTAACGACACCAATCCGGCAGGATTACGGAATTACTGTACTTATTTCATGACTACGCACGACACCTAACTCCACGCCATCTTTTTTACCGACCTTCCTCGCAACTGTACGAGGCCTCAAGGTATTTGGAAGTGCCCGGGCACGGGTCATTGAATAGATACTTGTCGACCTTGAATCGGCACGACTTCCGCCCGGAGCAACTGGAAGCGGGAGGGTTTATTTTTCGCCTTGCCAAGCCCTTTAAACGCGTTTTCCCCGATGTGTTTTGATTTTTCTACATTCCCAAAATTTGCATATGCCCCCTCGGCCTGCCTGCTCATTTCCCATGCCTTCTGTCTATTTGTGCCCCCCACTGCCGTCAGCAAGCCATAATTTTGACAACGCTATAATTTGTGGGCCCCCAGCCCGGGCAGTCGCTTCCCTAAAAATGTCTACAAAAAGGCCAAGAGGCAACCAGAGCGGGGCCACGGCCATCTGGTGCCAACCTTTTTGCTCTTAGGGCCCAGTTGAGGCCCAGTTGGGACGCCCAAAAAAGCTGTTCATGCGTGAATCGGGTACCTAATTCACTAATTGACCTAGCTGTCTGGTTGGTGCCACCAAAGGCCGAGGTTTTGGCGCAAAACTGGCCAAGCTTGAGCCAAACCTAGGCTAAGCGACGATACGTCTAAACGAAGCCTAAGCCAAGCTTAAGCGAAGCCTGGGCAAAGCCTTAGTCGAGCCTCGCCAAGCCCAAGCCAAGCCTAAGCCAAGCTCAAGGTAAGCTCAAGTCAAGCCTATGCCAAGCCTAAGCTGAGCCTAAGCTAAGCCTAGGCTAAACCTAAGCCAAACCCAAGCCAAGTCCAAGCCAAACCTAAGTTTAATATACCTTTACTTTGCTTGCCCCTTCCCCAAACCACAGCGCTAGCAAAGTGTAATTACGCCTCGCCCCAGCAGCCCTTTGTCCCGAGGGCGCGTCTTTTTTGTGGCAGTGTCTTGGATACTACCTAGGGGGGGCGGCCAGTTAATGACAGTACGCGGCACTCCCAGAGACAATCCAGAGGGGGCTATTCATGGCCAAAGGAAGATCGGGGGCCAGGGGATCGATTCCAAGGATCAAAGGGGGTGTTGGAGTTAGAGTCTTCTATCGCTTGCTCTCTCTAACGCTCTCTCTTTCTCTCTCTCGATCCAAAAAATGCTTGATGGGGACCGGAAAGTGGATGAAAATATGATTAGAATCGATTCAATCGAATCGACAAACTTCCAAAGCTACGAATTATCCAAATGACGCAAACGTCGAGGTACTATCAAGGCTAAAACTTACAATACTTTATACGTTCCAATAGCTCATTCCGAGCTTGCTGTCGGCAAATATTTACAGAGTATGGTGAATAAGGCGATCATTAATTCATTACGGCGTGAAACACAACTTTTTTCTAAGAAATTACGCTGAATACGCTAAACCCCGATACTAATCAATGCATTACGGCATTAAATTATCTTAAGCCCAATTTTCAAGTAGTTTTTGCCGGCCCCTATCCTCTAAAACCACTGCCAGACCCCATTCCCCCGTGTTATGGCTGCATTAGCATACGCGCGGGAGCCTCCTGCCCCCCGTCAGGCGGCAAGGGCTATGTGAAAAAAACGGCGCCTCTTCACTCCTCCCCGGGGCATAAGCACGTCGCGCGGTAATCAAAACAAACATTTGCGTGGTCGCGGCGGGATTTCCTTTTTCACACAGCCCCTTCTTAGACTGTTAGGCCTAGAGGATCCCCGCGGATCTCGTATGTATGCAGATCTGCGGGCAAAGTGTGGGAAGGCCGTTTGCGTGTGGATTCCCGGGCTTGGAAAGTCGAGAATGGACAAAAAAACGGAAATTTTATGGTTTTAAAGGTCTTGCGAAGCTTGGAAATCGACCCCGGATCGGTAAGGTTTAGACAAGCTAAAATTGTGGCTACTTAAAGGGGTCGACAAGGCAAAAATACGTGAGAAACTGGGAATTTCTACTTAAGGGGGTCCAAAAATCAAAAATTAAACATCGGCTTTCGTATCGACTAGGTTTTGATTTTAGAACTTTCTCTAATTGCCAAAAATTAATTTAAAGAATTTTTGGTAATTTTTGGCTTCGAAAAAGTCAAAAGAAAACTTTTGCACTTTTTTAACGCTCTAATGTCATTTATTAATCGCTGTCCTTCATCTCCCCCCCTTGGCTTACCAATCCCTTTAAAAGCGCCTCCCATTAACACCCATTAACACCCCCTTCCTAAATGGTGCTCTTTGTGAATGGAACCGAGAGCGGGTTACCAAAGGGCCAAACCAGATCCCTAGCCACCCTTGGGGCACTTCCGGTTCCATTAGGCTCCGATGCGCAATGCCCAGTTCGGGGGAGGTGCCAATTAGAACCATCTTGGCCCTATGGGACCCAGGAAATGGGCTAGATTTGGGTTTTAAAGGGCTCGGGATGGCAAAATTGAGTGGGAGGTTTTGTCTAGCTATGGATTAGCATTAATATGCTGTCCAAAATTTACTTCACGGTCCCTTTAAAGGACCAGGTAAGCCGCAGAATCCATAAGCACGGCATTTTAAAGGGGTAGTCAAGTCCCTTTCCCGGTCCCTTTAAAGGAACATGTAAGCTTTAATAATTTTAAAGGAACCGGCAAGCCAAAACCTTGTCAGTCTCTTTAAAGGACCCTGTAAGCCTCGGAATCCCTAATTCGACAGCTACTCCCGTAGTCACCCTTCCCCGACTCCCACCAATAATACCCTAACCCGTTACGTTATTCAAATTCTCGGTCGAGCGGACAATTCCCGGGCCCTGCAGCGCGTATACCGAGTTGCCAATTGGCGGCTCAGCTAATGAAAAATTCACGGGGTCACCCTCGCTAGGGGTGTGCAATTTGTCAGCTGAAGGGTTAGGTGGTCTGAGCTAAGGATTCTGTTAAAGGTACATGCAGGGACGTAGCGTAATACAGGCCCCGGGGCCCGGCCCCCGAAATCGGCGGCCGAAAATTTCATAAGGGGGACCCTTATGATTTTGATTTTCTCAAAATTTTGTGCCTGCGGCGCTATGTTTTCAATTTTACGTATTTGAGAGCTATGCAACCTTTTTTTCAAAAATTTTTGCCTGCGGCGCTGTTTTTTTGGCAATGTTTTGAGTTTTTCGGAAAAATTTTTTGGGGGCCCCCCCGAAATTTTTTTCTGGCTACGCCCCTGGGTACATGGAAGGGAAAGTTAATTGTTATGTTGTAGTTTGGAGCTTAGACAATTAAAATGCATGATTTTTAAGGGCCCGCGAAATACCTAGCGTAACTGGATCAAAGCTACAGTTAAAAAAATAGGGATTTAACTCTACAAATGTTTGAATCTGTATAAAGACACCTCTAGGATACGGTAAATACAAAACTCCCACAAATTCCAATAAACCTACAGTTTCTCCAAAATCTCCTTGGTCGCCGTATTCGCGCAGTCTGTCCGTAAATCGGTGTCACCCGTAGGGTTGCATTCTTGTATCGAGAAACGCCCATAGTTTGCCAGTGTCACCGCGATTACCTGAAAATAAGGGTTAAAGGTACCAGTATCTCGATTTTGCCTTCTACGCTCCTTTAGAGTTTAAATATTTGCTTTTAAGAGCCGATCACTGAATTCATAACCCCATATGCTATGGATTAGCCTTCAAAGCCCCTTGAAAGTCAAATTTACGGGTTTAAAGAAACCGTGAAGTCTAGATTTCCTCGAAATTTAGGAAAAACCAACCGTTCCTAGAGGGCATATCAACTCTGCATCGCGATCCTCGCAAACGGGCTTTGTGTGATCTGAAAAAGAGGAAATTAGAAAAATAAAGGAGTAACAATGATAAAAAGTGTTGTTTTAAAACTACCAACTATATTAGAATTTTTTAGATTCGGTCTTTCCCCACGAATTCACGTAATTTTAGCGTTTTGGTAGGCAACCTGGTGCGATACAAGATTCAGAGTTTCTCTCCCTCTCTCACTCTCTCTCTCTCTCTCTCTCTCTCTCTCTCTCTCTTCTCTCTCTCTCTCGCTCTTTCATCTTATACCCTATATACCCTAACAAGAGCTCGAATATCTACCGCAAATGGCCACCGCCCGGAGGCCGGCTGGTAATATTTGAGGGCGTCCACTCACTAGCCCAAGGCGGTGAGGTGCGATCGGATGAAGGGTGAGAAATTTGAGCTACCGGGGGTTGGTACTATCAATTAAAGGGCTAGTGAAGGCTCGGAATAAGGATCGAATCCACCATGTTCTACGATCAAAATATAACCATAAAGCTGTCTGAAACCCCTTAGGCTGATCTATAGATTGGCGTGTCTATTAATGCGTACACGGATCGAAAAGTCTAGAGATTAATTTTCTAAATCTAATAGATTCTAAATTTTTGCTATTTTTAGCTAAGTCACGGCAACGAAATTCACCTACGTTTCATGCGCTTTCGGTATCTATTAATGCGCACATTTCGAGGGATTGAGGCCTGCTGGCACGATCCCTTTAAACCATCCTAACCCCTCTAACAACCCCAATGAATTTTTCATCCTCAACTAATAACCAGCCGCCCCCTCCCCTAACCATGGCTGGGTCCCCCCTCTGAACCATCCGGGGCAAACAATCGAAAGCTTGTGGTGGAGGCCCAGGACCACCCCACCAGCTGACTCATTGCGTAAATACAGAATAATGGAGTGTCAGGGTGCGCGGCTGGGGTTTTGAGGTGAAATTTGAGCAGCTACTAAATTCTGGAGCGAGCGAGTGAGGGCGACCGGATTCACTGGCTGGAGCTTGACGGTTCAGCGAACTTGGGAATTTCAGGTTACTCGGCACGGGTGAAAACTAGCTAAAAATTATTTTTCCGGTCGATCCGATACCGTAATGGTACGCGGCGCTACGCGGCGCTACGCTGCGAAAACGCTAAAATCATAGGTACGAGTGGAAAATGGAATCGTGCGCAACGTTACGCCACGGCAAATCAGTGTAACCCCGAAGTTTTGCCTTCCGCATCCCTTGAAAATGGGGTTTTGGAAAAGGATCCTTGTTTATGACCGAATTATTCTGGATACGACGAAAGTCCGCAAGGCTACGCCTGGAAAAGCCAAAAAACCTCGAATTCAGGCCAAAAGTTTCATGAATTCCACAAAGATACGGTACTGGTACGCTATAACCATCGGTAAAATTTTGTGCTTTGCCTTCCTCGCGCCCTTAAATCGACCTTCGATGGTGTTCTGGAATTTTGAATTTTTTTTTCAGGACGAATATTGAACTAGTACGCTTCGCTACGCTGCTAATACCCCAAGAATTTGAATTTTTGCCTTCGAAATCCCCCCTAAAATGGAGCCATAACCGTCACAACCGAAACTTCAAGGCCTCACACCGTCTCCCCCATCCAATTATTACTTCATTTCGTGGTTCCTACAAGTCTCTTGAAAGAGTCTCTCTCTTCGCTGTATGCTAGTGTGTCTGTTTGTGCCTTGTGCCCCCCTGGGTGGGGCCATTGTTCCGGCTATTGGCTTATTAGGTGTTGAGAGGAGCCAACGGACTGACGGGAAAGAGAGCAAGACACCAACCACCCCCCAACAGCTTGTTATGCAAATTACTCAAGGGGGTGTTCAAGGAGGGCGTTGAGGTTTAGCAGGCAGTCAGGAAAGCAAAAGAATTTTCAGGTTTATTAGGCTTAAAAGGTCGAAAGGCAAAAGCCTATTTTTTCGACCGTTGCGTAGTGCAGCACCGCCTACGCGTACAGTATCGGTACGGAAACGCGTACTGATCGTACAGTAGCATTGCGTACACTTCAAAGACAAATCAAATCCAAATTCTGGATTTTTACGCCCCAGATTCCAACCCGTACCCCTTGAATTTTCCGGAAACTCGCAAAATCCATCATCCCGCGCCCGGACGCCCAAATTTGGCGCGCCATATGCTAATTTGGTGTCCGGGATGGGGGAGCAGTAGCGTAAAAAGGGTCAATTTCCCCCCGGGACAACTGTGGCCACATTGGGGGCCGAAGAACAATACACCCACTAATCAGGGCCTCTAGAACAACATTCCGGATACATACACACTACATCAACAGCCGGCTGCACAACTGGAACAGGGCAACAAATTGCCGGGGTATCCATGAGGGTAGGAGGGTAATCATTGGGTGGATGCTGGATAGTTTAAAGGGATGGTGACAGGAGGAGAGGCTTGGCTTAGGCTAGACTTGGCTTAGCTTAGGCTTAGCTTAGGCTTGGCGGGGACTCGGGTAGGCTTCGCTAACATTAAATCTTGGCTTAAGCTTGGCTTATGCTTAAACTCGGCATAGGTATGGCTTGGGCTTGGCTTTGGCTGGGTTTAGCCCGACTAAAGCTTCGCCTAGGCTTAGCTTCGGCTTCGCTTCGGCTTAGCTTCGTCTTGGCTTAGGCACGGCTCAGGCACGGCTTACTGTAACCGTTTTTTGTTGACCGTGGGATTTCGATACGTGAGATAGCAGATTTTATGCAGAATTTTGTGGAACATTTTGTGGGATAAAATACAGCACTGCTAGGGGTAAAAAAACGTGCTCTTTCGAATGGGCTACCTCACGAACCCGTAGCTCAAAATTCATGAAAAAAAGGTTTTCGGTGGACCAATGCCCTGGATGGCCAATTTTTGAAATTTTGTGAATTTTGAGCTACGGGTTCGTGAGGTAGCCCATTCGAAGAGCACGTTTTTTTACCCAAGAGTGCTGTATTTTATCCCACAAAATGTTCCACGATTTTTTTATAAGGATTTAAAGTTTGTAATTTTCGGTCATTTGGGGTAGAAAACCGGCTGTAACTTTTTATCTAGAAGGGTTCCGCAACTTTTGAAAACGGATTCGGAATCAGCGAAAAATTCTGCACAAACTGTGCTATCTCACGTATCGAAATCCCACGGTCAACAAAAAACGGTTACAGTTAGGCATGAATTAAGTTGGGGTTAGACTTGGCTTAGGCTTCGCATCGGCGTGGCTTCTCTTTGTATACGCTTGGCTTAGGTTCGGCTTAGGCTTGGGCCGCTGAAGCTTGGAATAGGCTAGTTTTTTATGCTCAAAAACATTCCTTTTGATTTTTATAGATTTTTCTAGGTTATTCCTCCGTGATCCAACTTCCCTACACTCCTATTTACACAACAACTTGTTATTTATACACTTACTTCCCACTAGATACGAGCTAGTAGCTACTACACCTGGTCAAGTGGGCACCCAGCTGGGTGTCTAGGTGGATTGAGGCCCTCCTTGGCTAAGGGCCAATATGTATATGTGAGCCAGGGTATCGTTTTTATGCAATTTTTTTTTGCGTCAATGCATGAGAAAAGCCAAAAGCACCTAATTTTGGTATAGCCCCGAGATTAACTCACACTTGATTCTTTGCCCGGACGCCATTAGGTATATATCAACATGGTCATCTCTTTATATGCCCAAATTTTGTAGTCCAAAATCTTTAATGAGGTCTAACAATCCCCAATTTTGGTATGCTAAGGTACCAAGGCCATTACACTACCCCAAGAAGCCCCGAAAAGTTTGCCGATCGGCTTAGCCGAGCCCCCAGATGGGTGCAAGTAAGGGTAGTCAGAGGTTGTTGAGTGCCTGGGGGTAGATCTGCTCATCTCTACTTCCTGCCCAAAGCTTTGAGGGGGGGGGGGGCTTTGATGAAGCCGACCATGAGGTTGATTAGGAACTACTCAAGCTGGGGGTAGCAACTTTGCGTACTTTCTTTTAGGTAGTCCATAACGGGACGGTAGTTACTGACTAGAAAATTTTCAGTGAATCTCTCTTCCTCACTTCTCTGTCTCCGATTTGCCAAATCCGTTCCGTTTCCCTCCTCCTAACAGGTGCACCATCAAAAACCACCGCCCAGCCCAACCACTCGTGTTCCCACCCCCAATTATCGACTTATATTTCGCGCTCCCGAAAAGGCAGTACCCGTACAAATCCGGTGGGGGTCAACTGGTCTTCTGGCGGTGGGTGCCCCCGGCAAATCGGCCGATTCTAAAGGGCCCGGCTGGGCCACTTGAACCCTTTTTGTCACCCCAACAGAGGGGTGCCAGCGGGTATTTTCGGTACTGTGGTGTCTGTTGCCCCTGGCCATTTTCTGCTCCTTCAGACTAATTAGCGCATTTGGGTATGGTGGCGTCGAGAAAGGGTGCCGCACAACTGGCGCTCGCGGACTGGGGGTTAATTCTGCAGGCCAAAAACCGTGGATAACTTTTGTTTCTGCGGTTTGATAGCGAAAAAGAGAGAAGGAGAAAGAGAGCGAGAGAGAGAGACAGAGAGAAAGGGATAGAGAGAAAGAGTGAGACAAAGCTAAATTGTCAACACACAAAACCACAGAATTTCCATTTCCCCCAAACCCACCCTTACGTTGTACACCTTCGTACACCCTTCCCATCCCCACTACCCCACAGCCGTTTTCAGGGTACGGGACGATCCAATTTCCGCCGCCGAATCCCCCTCCTACCCTTACCCGCCGCGTGCTCATTTGGTTCGGGGTTTTCAAAGGGGCCCTCTGGGTCCCTGGGGCCCAGGGCCCTTTTTGTGGGCCCCAGCGCTGGATTGAGGGGAAAAATCATTGCCCCTGTTGCATTCCAGGACGAGTCGTGCTCTTCTATCTCCTTCAGGGTGGGTCTCTGAGGAGGAAGAGCAGGGGAAGCCCTTAATCACACCAAACGCTTCTGGGGTCCGGGCCCTCGGGGGACCACTCTTGGGAGGAGGAGGGCCAACTGGGGGGACTACTTGGGGAATGAATTAATTTACAAGATGTGACTTGTTGTTATAATTGGAACAAAAGAGAAGGAGAGAGGGAGAGAGAGCGAGAGAGAGAAAGAGCAGCAAAAACGAGATCACAAAGCTTTCGAGCAGAAAATCCTGTTTTAAAGGTATCGTGACACCAATTTCGTCGATCGCACGTCAAATTCGACCCCATCTTACCCTCGAAACCCCCCTCAAACCATACTGATTTCACCCGTACCCCCGCTTCACCGCTAAAAGGCAACTTTCCCACCCAAAGCGTATACATCTTCGATTCAGGGTGCCAGATTGAAGCCCCTTGCCTCTATTGAAGCCTTTTACGGTCGTTTACGACGCGTCGCGTGTGGCTAGACGATACGCGCGGGGTGTGCGGGGGCTTACCTCGTCCTGTCCGCCAGCGGATCGGGCCGTAAATCCCACAGCCCCAGTATCGGGGGGACTGCACACGCCAATGAGGTCAACGTATTACCGCATAGCCCAGGGTGGTGGGCTTTAAAGGGATGGTGAGAGCAGGGGGAGGCCGTGATCAGGCTCCACGGGTGTCTCACACGCTCTTTTTCTCGATTTCCGCTGCTTAAGACTCATTGAAATATTTTCAGCCCCACTGAAAGCACCCCGTAGAAGTTGCATTCCCCCAACCCCACCGTAAATTCCCACCCCAAAGCTAATTGCCCTCTCGGCACCATATCAAGTGGCCGCCAGGGGCCGAAATGTGAATAAGCGGAATCAGGCTGATCCCACGCCCCGGGGTAGCCCTGTGGGCACCAAGAGGGCCCTCCAGGGCCCCTCTCTGAACATTAGCATCACTAATCGGGGGGCACCCATCGAATTCCGCAGACGGGTGGAGTACCAATTTGAGGGGGGAGCTGCTAGTTTGCAACATTATTCCTTGAGGGGTTCTTCTGGAGCGAGACAAGTATGGTAGAGAGAGAGCGAGAGAGAGAGAGAGAGAGAGAGAGAGAGAGAGAGGGAGAGAGAGACGGAGAGAGCGAGGGCGACAGAGAGAAACAGAGAGCGACAGAGAGGGAGAGAGAGAGACTTTTTTAAGATCGTTGTTTTTCTGTCGAGATTCTGGCCCGTCGGTATTTTGACTCTCAGGACTGTCGGCATTTTTAACGTCCGTATTTTGACCTTTTCCATACCCTAAAACCATCACCCTGACCACAACCGTTCCCAAACCGTCTCCGCTAGCTGACAGGTTTGTGCGTTATGCAACATTGCCCTCTTGGAGCATGAAGAAGGAAAGGATGGGCCAGCCGGGATATATGATGCCTATGGCTGTACAGGGCGACAGGGGGCGATAGTTTGCATCTTGATGTCCCCCACCACCCGTCCACCCTTTTAGCTTCGAGAGAGGGAGAGAGAGAGAGAGAGAGAGAGAGAGAGAGAGAGATGGAGAGAGAGAGAAAGTCAGAGACAAGGAGATCGATCATCTGGCTTTTCGGGGAGTCCCAGCTCAGCTTGACCCCTAGCTTTGGCCATACCAATTATGCACGCATCGAAGGCAATTTGGGAGTCAAGGTCGGTTCTTGTGAAAATCTAACCCACGACATACCAGTCCCTTTAACTGGATTTAAAGGAACCTGCAAGTCAGTTCCGAAAATCCAGAAGATCCGGCTTCATTTCTGAAGAACCGTTCCCACAATTTTCAGACCACACTACGCGATACTCCAGTTCACACGGTACTTGGATACCCCGCGGACTCGTTGTCGCATAACCACACCAACAAAAAAGTGTCACTTATGATAGGTGTGGGGCAAGTAGGTCGAGTTATGTGGCGCCACCGCGCATAGTTATGGTACCATTTTTCTATAGTGCGAACGACCGGTCAGGGGAGAGAAAATTGGTCTCGCTGTTCTCTCTCCTTCTCTCTCTCTCTCTTTAACGTAAATTGTAGTCCCCCTCAACTTACAGCCGCCCCTAATTTTAACCACTCCAAGGACCCTTAATCCGAAAAAACTAGGTCCCCGTCCTGCTCCTAGAAAAGCTGAAGAAGTGCCTCGGGCGGCCCCCTGAGAACAAGGCGCTGATTGAGAGCAAAGGGCCCGGGCGCGCTCTTTTTCCTGGCCCTGGGCCCAATTTGAATAACTCAATCCAGGGGACAGCAACGGGAGCAGCAGCAGGAGCACACGGACAAACCTGGGGTAATGGCGCGGAAAAGGTGTTTTTTTTAGGTTTTTTTTGTATAGTTTTGGAGTGTTCGAGTAAAAATAAAACACTAAAACACTGTTCCTCACCCTTTTCCAGCAAAAAGCAAAAAATTACATCTCAGGGGATCGGACCCGGACCCCGCGCCTAAGAGGCAAGCACACTACCAATCGGCCAAAAACCAAAGTAAAAATTTTTTGGTGTTTTTCATATTAAAAATAAAACAACGAGATGGTAATTTATACACGTGCGCGTGCGTCACCTGTTTTAACCGGGTCACTTTTATATGACCCCCCACCCGCCCGTGCCGCCCGCGCAATCGTGGCTAATCAATCGTGTTATGTTATTGGCCAGTGTGGGTGTGTACGCAACGCTACAGTGGACAGTTGGTTTCTAAGAGAGAGAGAGAGAGAGAGACAGACCGAGGGCTGTATGGTTGCATCACACCTGCCCCTATTGTTCCTCTAGCGCACCCAAAAACCATCGGCCTACCATCTATCCTCCGAGGGCCCCTTTGATCTCGAGAAGTGGCCGGAATCTAGCGGAAAGTTGCGTAGTTTTGCGTCTTTTGGAATGGAGTGGAGGGGTTCAAATTGGGAGACAAGCAAGAGAGCGAGGGTATGTATATGTCACTTTTCCGTACCCTGGGGGTATTTGTGGTCATCCCAGCGGGTTGGCTATGGCCTAGAGTAGCCGCCGGGTAACTTTCGACAAAAGGCTCTAGCTAGCACCCTAGAAATGGGCTGGGAAAACATGAGAATTAGGAAAACATTGCGCTATATTTACAATACGAAAATTGCGGATGAGTTATTAGTAGCCTAGCGTACTTAAGCGTTTTGTAGCGTATTTTAGAGGACACGCAAGAAAAAATATATATCAAAAAAAGTTCATTTTTCCTGAAAAATCAACAAATACCTATAAAAATTCTTATTTCAGTCAAGAATTGGCTTATTATCGTTTGTTTTAATTGGAAAAATGGGAATTTTTAAAGGCAAAACGATCCCAGGCAAAAGGCTTTTGAACTGGCTTCCAGCACCCTTGAAAAGTCAGTAAATTTAATTTGTAGATTAACGATGCTATAACAATCGTTTTAAAATTTTTTTAGATATTTTAAAAGAATTGCGAAGGTAGATCTAGAACTTTTTAAATTTGGGCGAATCGCAAACCCGAATTTTCCCAAAAATCTTTCAAAAACGGCCACTAATCCACTTAAACTCCTCAACCCCCATAAAGTCAAGCCCAAGGCGGTTTCAGGCGGCGTGTTTCCCCTCACCTTCCGTTTACGGCGAATTATATTTGGCCACCCCGCCTTTCATTGTTATGAGCGCCCGCAGGGGGGCCACCCGCGCTGCACGCAAATCGGGGGCAAATACTCGAATTGGGGGGTTCCAGCGTTCCCCCGAGGACGGCTTTACATGTATCGAAAGTTTTACGAGTTTTACGGGAATTTTCGCTTTCTTTCTGATAGACTTAATTTTAAAAAAATGGGTTTAAAATTCAGGATTTTCGAGTCTGAGCAAAAACTCAACTTTGATACCACAGAAATGGCTTTAAAGGTACCGCCAGGCGAATGAAAAGCTTTGTTGCTGGCCTCGGAAGGCTATTTTTATAGCTTTTAGCCGAATTTCATGTCGTAATTTATTAAATCACCAAATATATTGGTTTTCGATTTTCTTTAAACTTTCAAAAAATTTCTAACGGCCGGAAATTTGCATAACCAATCTTTCGGTCGGCAACTGGATTTGAAAAATGGTTGTAATTCCATAGCGCAACGCTTTCTCACGATTGCTCGCAAAAATGCGACTTTTTAGCTTTCTTTTAAGTTTATATAACTCAAATTTGGCCGCAATTTGCATACGTAAATCTCTCCACTAATGGCCATGGCCCAAATCTCGGTGCGCCCCCTTTGAGAATCGGCAACTTGGCGCCTCCAAACCGCCCTAGCTAGCCGGCCGCGTTCCCACCGATTATAATTGGGTTTGTGAGGGTCGAGGAAGGGGAGGAAGGCGAAATTCCCTCACTCAGAATTGGCCCCGGGGCAAGTTTCCTAATTTTAAGGAATTCGTGATCAAAAGTATAGAAAAATTAGGGCGAGGTTGGATTCAAGGGAAACACTGCAAAAATCAAAATATTGGCTAGCTGGGCTTTCGAAAAATGCAAATTAGGGATAAAGAGTTTCAGAGAAGTTGAGAAACTACGGAAAATTTTTAAGAAATAGCGGCGGAAAATCTCTAGTGTAAAAATTCGCAGAATTGAAAAACGAAAGGCATACACTTTGAAAAAATGCAAATTTGCATACGAAATGTGGTAAAAATGGGATAAATTGGTCAAGCTAGTAGCCAAAGACTTTTTTTTGGGGGGAAAATTTTAAAAAATCATAAAAAAAATATGTAAATTAGACAGGTAATGTCAGCAAAAAAAAAAAACAAAAATGGACTCACATTGCGACGTGATGATACCGGCGTGTAGGCAGCCCAGAAAAAGGGCTGCGCAAAATAACCTCTGCATTTCTAATCAGCGGCTGATGGTGGTGATGTTTGGCGCGGACACTCGGTGCATTCGTGGGACTAGAAAAATTTTTATATAATTTTACCTTCATGTATTAGTGCTATAAAAGCTTGAAAACATCGAAGAAAAGAAGATACCGTAACGTAAATATCAAAAATATTGAAAAAACCCGAAAAACACGAGCTTCAAAAGCAAAATTAAATAAAAATACGAAAAAGAGTTAAATGGCATATAAAAAATTGTGAATCTCCCTAAATTAAAATTCTAGTAAAATAAATGTCAAAAATCGGCTTTTTCAGGCCTGAAACCAAAAAACTAAAGTTCATGCTTTAACCGAAAACAAAAATTTTGAAAAAAGTTAGCATCAAAAGTACAGTAAACCGGAGAAAAACTAAAAATTCGAAAAACCAAAAATTTAAAGCTACAGAAATTTTTAAAGCATGCTGTTTTTCCGCACTACACCCCGAAACGTTTAGCATGGGGTGCGAGGAATTAGTGGGAAATGTCCGAAATGACAAATGGTGCACCCTTTGGGATGAAAAGGGGTGGTGCAGAAGAGGACTCGGAGGTGGTAGAGGAGGAAGAAGAAGAGGGGAGGGGCGGGGCTTTGAGGGCGAGAGAGCATCTAGCGGAGAGGGGACAGAGAGAGGGGCGGGGGCCCAGGAAATGGTGCCCGACCCCCTATCTTGGATAGAAAATCGTTTGGATAATGTTTTTGCGAAGGGTATTAAGAAAATTCGCATAATTGAGAATTTCTAACCGATAATACGCACTAATAGGAGGTTTAAAGGGGCTGAGAAGACAAATATGCTAGCAAGGTTCCCCAAAAACTAATGGATGGGAATGTACTTCGAAGCTTTCGTTAGGTATATCCTATCGAAGCGTACCGTACTTTGAATGCGTGATCTACGAGGTCCGGCGCTTTTCATTTATGAGCGCCTTTTGTTAATTTTTCACTCTTGAATTATCAGCCTTTAAAGGGATTGAGAAGTCAAAAATGGCTCCTCTAGAATTAAACGAGGTTTGTAGACAGATAAATACTGTAAAACGAAGCCAAAGTTACATAGAAATACATTTTTAAAACAACTTGGTAGCCAAGGATCGACCGAAAATTGATTGAATTCGAGATTCTGCCAGAATCCCCAAAAACCCGTGGAAAAACCCTCGAGAGGCCAAGAGTACGCTGCTGTACGCCAAAGTATTCCATAAGAATACTCCGAGCGCTGCAAAAAATCAAGTCGACATTTTTCCCTTCTTGTTTACAGACATCCTGAGTACTGGGTACTCCAATTCGTCAACCTGGCTGCAAGGCTCAAAAAAATCTCTGAAGCTTGGAAACTAGAGTGAAATTAGTCAGGGCATACGTGATTGACGTCGAAGAATATCTTGAATTTAAGAGCTATCAAAAATCTACAGTTTTTCTGACGCAACTGGATCCATCGATTAGGTGACACAGAAGGGGGGGGGGCAAGAAGCACTTTGCCCCATTCGGATGTTGAAAACAGATGAATCATATCGGGGGAATATGAGACGGGGGAGGGAAGACATAAGATTTTTTTCCTTGATAAAGAGCGAGGACAGGATTTCATGACTTCCATAATCCGAAAAACGGTATTTTAAAGGAACCGGGAAGCGGCCACTCAGTCTGATTTCGTGCCGTAATGTGTTTGCAATTTCTCAAGTTTTAGAAATTGTCATTTAAAGCCACCGAGAAGCGTCAAGTTCGGTATCAGATGATAGAAAAATGAGGCTTCAGGTTTAGAGTGGCTAGAAAAATTCTAAAAAAAAACCGGTTTGAAATCAAAAAATAAGCCAAAAATCCTGATTTTTCGAATTCTATCACGTCTATCGTCGCTAAGCACCCTGCCTGCCGTTTTTAATAATTTTTCCATGAAATTTAACGATTTAACAAGATTAACCCTAGAGCCAATTTGATGTCGTGGTCTATTCAAAGGCATTAAGCGCGGACTCTGGAGATTTCTAGTGTTTCCAAAATAATATGGTCAAAATGAAGCGGAATTTAGGTGTAAAACGTAGTTGTCGAGACCTAGTCGATGTTCGGGGTCGATTCTGGCACTTGTAAGCCCGTCTAAACCCCAAAAAATCCGACCGAAAAGAAGTCAAAACAACAGGTCAAGCAGGTAAATTCCGTACAGCCCATCGGCGCGAGGGGGTAGCGATGTTGTGTCTGTCTGTCTCTCTCTTTCTCTCTCTCCATGTGTGTGTATGACTGCAGCTCTGGGGTTGTGTTTGCTCTGCTTGAGTCGTCGTCCATCCACACGGCTTCTCCCCCTCCCCTCCCTTCTCCTCCTGGCCTAGCGGCTACCGGGTGGAAATAATTCGTCGACACATAAGCCCCTCACAACCTTTCTCAGGGACGAGAACTACGCGGCATTGCTATTGACGATCTGCACATAAAACACACTTAACTACGGTAGAATGTTATATTTTTCGCGCTATAGATAGTCGAAAAATACAGTACCTATATTAAGCTAAGAACGAATTTTTATGCGTCATTTTTCGACGAATTTCAGGGGTGGTATCACGTCCAAAAATGCCACATTAGCGATTCAATCCGGAGGGGCTGTAACTGCGGGGTCGGAGGGGTCATTTGCGGGCCCAATAATTGGCCATCCCATACCCTCGGCCACGGTATCAAAACCATCAATCGACACACACTCACATCTGCGTGACGATACCCATTGAGAACCATCCGATTTTCACCCTCAACCCTAACGACATCGACTTGAGTAGCTTCAGGGCTTTTGCCAGTGCTTAGCGATCAGCGGAATGGCAAGAATTAAGCTAATTAGTTGCTAGCAGGGATTTTCCAGAATTTTGAAGAGGGTGAGAGAGTGAGAGAGAGAGATAGAAAGAGAGCGACAGAGAAAAGCGAAAAGAGCTAGGGATAAAGAGTATTCATTACACCAGAATAAGAGTATCGGAAAATTAGAGCTAGTGGTCAAAACGTAAGTATGAGAGTGATAGAGAGAGAGCGAACGAGAGAGAGACAGGGAGCGAGAGAGAGAGCGAGCGAAAAGCGAAAATCCTAATTTCCGGGAACTACAGTTTTCCAGAAAATTAGTATATCGGTGCTGCAGCCACCTTGCAAGTGAGCCGTTTTCCCACGTTTCAAAGAAACGAGCGCGGGAACTACTAGTTAGAAAGCTCTGCTTTACAAACCGTGTATTATATGCACAAAGACTTCCTAAAAACTTCCTCTAGAACATAGAGAACTATCTACCCTACCCGAAGGCCACTTCCCGCCCCCTCCAGCACTTGTTAACCCTAGCCCCAACTACCTGCTCGTGCCCCCGGGGCCTGACCCGAGGCATCGGTTCCCATGTCCGGTGGATACCCCAAACATTCCCCAGATGCAAAGTGCTGAAGTACGACCCAAGGAGATGGACAGGCGTCGAGAGAAGGTAGAAAGTTGGGGCAAAGTGGTGGAACGGGGCGCGCAGATTTTGGACAGCTGGACAGCCTGGGGGATTATTGAGAAGGGGATCCTGGATGGATTCAAATTCACACTCAAATAAAAACAAACATGATTGTTTTGGATCCAATTGGATGGACCTTACTCTCAATCACCGGGCTGACTTTGAGACTCACTCTCCCAATCACATTCGCACTCATTAACTCTCTCTCTCTTTCTCTCTCTTTTTTTCTCTCTCTCTCTCCTCTCTCTCTTCTCTCTCTCTCTCTTCTCTCTCTCTTTCTCTCTCCCTCTCATTCTCTCTCCATCTTTCGCTTTTAATCAGGAAAAACCACTACCCATCGAGCCTAAACGATACATGCCCCCAGGCTACTACCATACCCCTAGGCCAAGATCGTCGAGGCGGCCTTCTGCCTTTTAGCTGTCAATCAACAGTATCGTGACGATAATGGCCGTTTAGACCGTCAAAAGAAGCGTTCGGAAAAACGTTTAGTATTGCCTGAGGGAAAATCATCCATCAATGAGCGAGAGAGAGAGAGAGAGAGAGACGACAGACCGCTACTCGCAACCACTTGACGAGCTATAATCTGACAGGCACACTCAACCCCTGGAGACAATGCGCTACAAAACGGCTAGGGCAGTAAAGATGGGGTTATAGAGCAGAAACACCTGTTTTTGGTAGCGAGGGGGAACATGTTGTTTTTTGAGGATTAAGGTTTGGGTTCTAGGGTCCGTTAAGGTGGTAAGGTACCGGATTAAAACTATAAATAAGGTGGGCACGCGTTGGGAGCGAGAGAGAGAAAGAGAGAGAGAGCGAGAAAGAAATAAATAAATAAAAATAGTGAGCTACTGTAAGCTTGCCCAACCGACCAATCTACTCAACTTGCCCTTCCCTTGTTGGTAAGCAAGGTCCTAAGAGAGTGCTAGGGCAGCCAATCCCATTCCGCGCACGCCAACGAACGGCTCATTGCCACCTTGCGGTTGGAGAGAGAGACGAGAGAGTGAGAGGGAGAGAGAGACAGACAGACAGACAAACCGATAGACAGCGTGTGCCAAGGCTCAATAATTCTCAAGGATAATGTGCTACCACCAAGATGGTCCGTTGTTGGATTCCGGATTCCGGGTTTAGGGGTGTCTGATCGAAATTTCGAGTACACTTTGCATTATGACTTGAATTCTTCTAGACGGCATGCCGGTTTAAAGGTATTGGCAAGGCAGGTTTATGTTTTTTTTCCCTATGGATTTTTCCGCGCCTCTCATCCATCACAAAATCGGCCTCAAAATCGTACCCGACAGCTTGAAAATGAGGCCCTTGTCTCCATCTCCCCCCTGGTGAGGGTGGAATTAATTTCCACCCTTCCTCCCCCGCCGGCTTCAAGCGCCTCCTCCTTTTGGTGTGCGCGTGAATTGTCAAATTGGCGGTGACAGCAGGGCCTAGGATGGGCGAGAACGAAGACAAGATGCCGTCCGCTCCTCTGACGGATTATAAAAATCCATCCTCGCCCAAGCGGAACGCCGCAATTTGCATCTGTCTCGGGGAGCTGGAATTTGTTATGCGCTGGACTTTAGTGGAGAAAATTATAGTGGAAAAATGACGATGATAATCTCGGCTTAGTAAAATGTCGATAAACCGAATTTTAAGCTACTTTAGTTACGTACCAGGGTTGAGAAGCCGCTTCGCGACTTTTCAACCCTGGCCTCTCTGCGGGGCCCTTTGATACACGGGCAATTTGCATATAATAATTTGCATTAATATTATGAATTACGTTAGCGATAGGCACACCACAGGAATTACTTGAGCAACCGACTCGGAACTCCGGAAAGCCCAGAATGAGCCGAATTAATCCTCGTATGCAAATTGGTCTATTTCCATATGTTTTAAAAACGTTAAAATAAGGTATTAAACGGCATTTTTTTAAAAATCTGATAAGCGTGCAGTAATATACGCCCTCGATTATCCCTTACTACCTTACTTTCGACCATAAATCCTTTCCCCTTCGAGTTATGGCTGGAACCCGGTTTTATGCAAAGTGTCCACACACAAGAGAAACTATTTTTATACCAGGGTTGAAAAGCCGCTTCAGACTTTTCAACCCTGGGCTCTCTGAGGCCCTTTGATCCACGGGGACTGCATATTATAATTTGCATTAATATTACGAATTACGTTAGGGAAAGGCACCACTGGAATTACTTGCGCAACCGACTCGGAACCCCGCAAAGCCCAGAATGAGCCGAATTAATAGCCGTATGCAAATTAGTCTATTTCCATATGTTTTTAAATCGCTAAAATAAGGTATAAAACGTCATTTTAGTAAAAATCTGATATGCGCGCAGTAATCTACGCCCTCGATTACCCCTAACCACTTTATTTCTGAACCATAAAATCCTCTGCCCTTCGAGTTATGGCTGGAACCCGGGTTTTTATGCAAAGTGTCCACACACACACAGAAACTATTTTTTTATATAGTACATAGATAGTAGGATTTAGATGGAATTTATTAAATCAAAGTTACCAGTTATTTTATTATTTTATGATCTGAAGCTTTTATTATCTATGGTATTTCAAACATAAAACTCAAAATTATAACTACATGTTTTGCAATGCTCAATTAATTCATAATTATTTAAAGCCAAACCTCTCCGGAATTGCCGCATTTTGATTTTTTTATTTTGTATTTAAAAACCAATTAAAACCAGGGAAAAAGACTACGATAAGAAAACATAAATCTTAATTTTAGCTAAATTTAACTTCTAGTACCACAAGTAAAATTAAAAATGCAATTCATGGCTCTGCACAACCGTTTTTGCACAATTTACATTGCTTTCTAAGGTCTTCGAGCCCAAAAAATGCAATTTTCTAAATGGAAAATGAAAATGACCCAACCCAAAACCCCAAAAAGAATGGGGTGCCCCGTTTCAACCGCCCCCCTGGAAATGAAGCGTTGGGGTGTGAAATTGCGCGGAATCCACCCCGCCGATGGCCATAGTACCATCAATCTCGAGGGGGAGGGAAATGGTGGGGGCCATTTTGGGGGAGGACGAGGGATGGGCCCCGGGTTGAGGGCCCATTTTTGCAATAAGGGCCCTGGGATTGGTGGCCGTACAATTGATGGGCGGGTGGTGGAATTTGAGTGATCGGATGGAATTTTTAGGTTAATCGTCTGGAAATAGCGAGGAAGCCGTTTTTCGAAAAAATGTTTAAAGGTACCGTGGTAGGTATTTTTAACGCCTAAAGCTTCTTCGGAAAATAGAGAAAAAGCCGTTTTACGAAAGTATTTTTGAAACCTTTTAAAGGGACGTTCAAGCACAACTATAAATTTTGCGAATTGTAAGACGTCAGGACTGCCCTGCCTAAAGGGATGGCGACAGCAAATTCATAGCAGCTGAATTAGCCTATTTTAAAGGGAGAGTGACAGCAATTTTCAGGCTCTCTCTTTCAAGTGGTGCTTACATCCCTAAAAGTAGTCTAACCGTACAAACCCCGCCACCATATAGTCAAGCCAAAGTTTGATGACAAGCCCCCGGCGACGCCGCCGCCCGGGGGAAATAACGCATGTTTCCCAAGCCTCCCTCCCGACTGTTGGGGTACGATGAAGGGAGGAGATGATCAAAGAAGCGAGAGAGAGAGAGAGAGAGAGAGAGCGAGAGAAAGCGAGAGAGAGAACAAAACAGAAGAGAATTGACAGACGGAAAGAATATTCGAATTCGGGCGGGGGCCCGGGGCTGAGTCAGCAGGTCCGCGCCGGACGGGGGCCGCGCTGGGAATGTCGGCGGCTTGAGGGGTGCACTTTGGCACCATTCAGAAAAAACGGTTGTCACAAAAGGAGAGGTTTTGGCGTGAAAAACCGGGGAAATGTGGTTGACAAAGGATCGAAAAAGAACGGTTTTGATGAGGTACTAGAGATAGCGAGAGAGGGAGAGAGAGAGAGCGAGAGAGAGAGTGAGAGAGTGAGACAGAGAGACAGAGGGCATGAGCTAGTTTTGAGACTTAACCTATTACATTGAACCGCAGATTTCCGAACGTTACGCGACAGTCCGCCCCTGACAGTGTAAATGGCACTGAAATGGGCTATCAACGGCCGTTTTCCGGCAATTCTTTGTGAGTCAATCCGAGATGTCTGCGGCAGATAAATTCTGCCTCCAGAAGCGGGGGAAAACAAAAATATTACAACAGTTTTTGAGGGAAACCGTTTGAACTGAGCGGGGGAGAATTGGGAATTCTTGAAAAAATGACGCCCTTGAAATGCTAAAATGACGACAGGATAAATCCCGACAGCCAAAATGTGGACAGCCAAATGCTTCCAAGGTAAAATGCCGACACCCGAAATGTGTTAAAATTTTGGCCGTCGGCATTCTGAGTATAGATTTTTTGTCCAAAGCTTTTTTGGTGTATTTAAATAAGCTTGAAAATCTGAATAAGGCGTTTCAAGGGCTGATCAAGTCTAGGATCAACAAGGTTAGAAAATAGAATACAAAGAACGCAAAAAAAAACGCTTAAGAAACTCAAAAATCCCAAACGTTGGTTACATGTCAGCCCTTCAGTTTTAGCGGAAACACATTGACTGACCGATTGGTATATGTGGATGGTGTTTGCCTAGGAAAGTGAGTCGAGTCGGACCATCTGCCTAGAGGAGGTAGAAGAGGAGGATCAGTCTTCCCCCAACCACCAAAACTTATTGGGGGCAGCCGCCCGGGCCAGCTGGTGGTTGACCCCCACAAATGGGGGATCCCATGGGTTTTTGGCTGTGGTTTTTAGAGGGTTTTGAGGTGGTAGAAGGATTAGAAAAACTTCGACGGCCCAGCTGGGCTTTTTAAAGGTATTGTTGAGGCCGAGAAAGCGATTTAGAAGAAATTTGGAGAACGCCAATTACATACATTTCGGTTCTACCAGTTGTTTTTCCGATATTATTTTCTAGAGTGGATAAGGCCGAGAAAAACCATGAAAGTAGTAAGAAAATCAATAAATCGTGGAAGAAGCCGGCGAAGGGCTGGGGAATTTGCCCGCCACCACCACGGCGGATGGTGGGAAAATTGGACGGCCGAGGAGCTGGGCAGCCGGTTGAATAACCAAACCAAGCATGATATATTGGCGGACGGGCAGGCTAGCAGAGATGCTTGAGGAAAATATATTGGCTATTAATATGTACAGGGTGTCCAAAAAAAAAACCCCCCTCGGCATTTGGCCGTCTTCTATCGGATCGGGGTCAAATTTTTACCAGTGATGGGGACCCATAAAAACTATGTGCAGCCAAATTTTCGACGCAAAATATTGTAAGACAAAAAAGTTATATTGAATTTAAGGTTTATATTGCCGATTTCACTAGGATTTTGATGGATTAGGGCCTCGAAATGTTTAGCCAAAATGAAGAGGGCACTTTTTCCACCCGGAGGAATTTTTTGATTTACGAAAATTACGTCAAAATCGGGACTTTTCATCCATTTTTATTATCAAAACGAACAGAAACGGACCCGAAAATGACGATTTTTGGGAAAATTACTCAAAATCGGCATGCTAATTGCGAAAACATAGCGAAAAATCGGTACTAGCGTTTCCCAAAAATCAGTTTTTTAGCGATAACTTTTTTGTTTTATAGTATTTTGCTTAGAAAATTCGGCTGCACAGAGTTTTTATGGGTCCCCAGCGCTGGTAGAAATTTGGTCACGATGGGATAGAAGACGGCCAAATGCCGAGGGGGGGTTTTTTTTTGGGACACCCTGTATATCAAAAATTGTATAAATTTTCGATGCAAGAAAAACAAAAATAAAAAATTTTCTACAACTCCTGAAACTAGGCACTTAATTTCGGGGGTCCCAGAGTGGTCCCGCAACGATTTAGAGAAGCGACTGGTCCGGGGTGGAGACACTAATAGCTCTTCTCGGTGGCCAGGCACCCGTTTCCGGAGACTCTGGCTGCAGGGGGCGGCTGCTTCTGACAATTCCATTTCCACGCGGGCCCCTAGAAATCTCTTACGGCCACACTCACTGCTACACACACCCATCCACCCACACTTGAAAACACTGATTTCGACGCGCGGCTTTAGTAGTGGCGTGGAATTAGTAGGTGTAGATGGGTGTAAAGCGGAATAAGCTGGCAGATACTCCCTTGGACACCAATAACACCATTTTTGCGGGCAAGCAATAGTACCACACTGGAATCTGTAGTTTTTGAACGAATGGTATCAAAAAGCACGTTACACACCGAAATCAGAATTTCAGCGGTAGTTGTAGCGTAACGGAATCAACTGGCGTACAAAGTTTTCGGCCGCAATTTTTTGTTTTAAAGGCATGGCGACACAAATGTTCCCCTAGACGCGACATCAACGATTTCCAGCGAAATCAGCAATCTTGGAAACCAGATTTCACTAATTTATTTCCCCACCGTAATCGAAAGAGATGGAGCATTAATGGAAGTCATCTCTTCAAAATTGAAGAGTACCTGAAGCAGTAAAACGTCGAACCAAAAGATATACCAAGCAGCTACGACTTTGGAAAAAATTAGCGCAGATTCAGTATGACTAACAGCTGGCCAAGTCAGCTTCAAAAAATCGATTCTCTTCCGATTAGCCCAAAGCAGTGATTCAGAAGAAAAGGAAGCGGAAGGGCATGAGCTTGTAGCTCGCTGGCTATCTATGAGTCGATTCACTGCCCTTCTCTCCCTTCACCCCGGTTATCAGTCTGTTTTGGCAAGGCAACGTGCGAAAGGACCCATTTCGGCCATTCCTTTACGACAAATTGATCGTTACAAAATGGCCGATGGCGAGGAAGGAAGGAGGGAGGGAAGGTGATTCAGTTCAGGAATGTCGGCAACACTTTCGAATTTATCGTATAGAAGGGGAGGGAGGGGCAAGGAAAAGCTTGTGTAAGACTTAGGCGATAAACAGAATTGAAAGCTTATAAGAATTTTTATGTAAGGGTTACATTAAAACTATCTCTCTCTTTCTCTCTCCCTCCCTCTCTCTCTCGTTCTCGATCTCTCACGCTCTCTCTATCGCTCTCTCGTTCTCTGTCACTCTCTCACGCGCCTTTTTCGCTCTCGCTCTCTCTCGTTTTCTATAACTCTCTCTCACTCTCTATCTCTCTCACTTCTGCTTTCCCACCGTTGATAAAAATCACAAAACATTACGCAAAGAAATGTTTTTGGCAAGTTTCGAAAGTCGTAAGCCATGAGCAGAAATCAAAAATTTTGATGTGAAACTTGAATTTGATGTGGTAATACGTCAAAAGGACTATATCGGAAGTAATCCGTAGAAGTAGAAGCTGCAAAACCTCCGACTAATTTGGGCTCCTCCCGACTAAAAAACTAAAAGACACTCTTTGAAACCCGTAGCCGTCCCCTTGAGAACCTCCGCCAATGACTTATTCACTCACGGATCCCCTTACCCCTGGGTGGATAAGCGGGTGGCTACGATTTTCGAGGTTTTTAGGAGGTATTTTTACCTCTTTGCTTTAAAAAGGACTGTACTTTGTAAAGTGAAGGACCTTTGGAGAGAGAGAGCGAGAAAGAGAGAGATAGATAGATAGATAGAGAGAGAGAGAGAGAGAGAGAGAGAGAGAGAGAGCGAGAGTGCGAGAGAGAAGGAAAGAGAGAGCGGGAGAGAGCGAGAGGGAGAGAGAGCAAGAGGGAGGGAGAGTGAGAGAGAGAGCGACAGATATCTTGCGAAAAAGCAAAAAAATCTTCTGAATGCCTTAAAGGTATCTAAAAGCGGCCATTCCAAACAAAAATAATCCCAGGCTGACCCCTAGTCAAAACGGGGGTGATAGCAATAAGTAGATAGCCTCCCCAGGTCTTTACACGGCGGTATTTGCATGGAAAGGGAAGGAAGAGGGAACTTAGGGAAGAAGGTTGGTGGCAATTTAACATCGCTTCGAAAATTTTAAGTTTAATTTTTTTCCAGTGGATGGGTCTCGGTGGCCCTCAGCCCAAATATTTTAAAACAGGAATACTCGAAAATTTTATTAAAATCCCTTAAAAATTATAGTGGCAATCGGTAAAAATTGCATTTACAGTTTAAACACGCTTGATAATATTTCAAAAGAAGCGAAAATTCAAGTTTTAGACAGCATTCAAGACGTGAAAAAAGTGAAAATTTCGGGTTTGAGACTACGATAGTTTCCATTACAAAACGGTAAAAATGCGTCAAATCAAAAAATTTTGCAAGATTGACATTTTCATCATAGAGTCCCATTGGTAGTACGGTAGCTGCCTAGACAAAAATTCAAAAGTGTGAAATCCGCAACAAAATGGGGAACATAGGTAAAGGAAGTGGAAATTTTCATCCATTGGAAATTTTCATCCATCCATCCATCCATATTATCCATCGGCAATTTGGGTACGGTAGTCCCGAAATTCTCAAAAAAATGTGAAATACGCAATGAGACGGCTAAAAATGGGTAAGGTGACATTTCCATCAAAAGGCCCAACCCAAATCGTCGCAAAAGTTTTGTTTTCATAGCGATCATCGCGATCGCGGCGCGGGGCAGCAATATATCGGCCCCGCTGGGCAATATGGAGATCAATCATTGAGAGGCAAAAGAAGAGGAGGAGGAGGAGGGGGTGATGATGAGTAAAGGCTGAAGGGCACCGATTATACAAATAGATAGGGGGTGGAGGGAATGGACACTGGGGGATCTATTCATACAGACAAAACGATATCTGATAGTCCCGATTGAGACAAAGGGCATGTTAGCAGTGATTATTTGCAAAAAAGCTGTAAAATTCGGATTTTCGCGGTTTTCAAGGGAGCTGGAGGCGAAAATCCATAGAAACCAACGGCCCGAGTTAAAAAGGTTTAGACGCTGCAGTTTTTTTCCGTTTTCAGGGCTAGAGAGTGAGTCAAAGAGAAAGAAAGAGAGAGAGAGACAGAGAGAGAGAGAGAGAGAGAGAGAGAGAGAGAGAGAAGAGAAAGCTGGTAAGTGGGGCGAGAAATAGCCAGGTTGAGCTAGTGAGACATCAAGAGGGAGTGAGCGAGAGAAAAACTCGAAAAATTAGTATAATAAAAATAGGTAGGACTTAAAAATTTTAGCCGGCTTTTTGGCTCGCTCTATCTCCTTCACGCTTTCTCTCTCTCTCTCCCTCTCTCCCTTCTCTATCTCTCTCTCTCTCTCGCTCTCTCTCTCTCTCATCTCTCTCTCTTCCTACCATCTCAGCCAAACAAAACCCATTTTCAACATCCTTTCGCTCTAGCCAGGTTCTGTAACCATACCTCCCCTCCTACTGCACCTGTTCCCCTCCCTCCACCAATAAAAATCCTCCCGGTTATTATGCTGACCCTTTCCTCCCCCCGCGCATCCAAATCGTAAAAATGGTGGCCGTGTGCTCTGCGTGTGCGGGTAGTGCCCCATTCCGGCCCGAAAATTTACGGGCGGATAATTAGCGGTTCCCCTTTTTCCGCAATTTCGGGAGACCCGGGGGCCATTCCCCCGTTCCCACCTTCATTTATTGCAAGCTGGGGTCATGGTAGGGGTATGGTATATTTTGAGAGGAGAGAGAGCGATAGAGAGAAAGAGATAGTGAGAATGGACGAGCGAAGGAAGTAGAGAGAGAGAGAGAGAGAGAGAGAGAGAGAGCAAGACCGAGAGAGCGAGATAGATCGATTGAGACTGCGTGATTCTTTTTCGACTCTCATGCTCCTCCTAGCTACCGTACCCTATTGTCCCAAGTCAGCACGTCAATCAAACCCTGTCTAACCGATTCCTCGGTCACAAAAAAACGCGGCACTGTTTGCGCATCGGATTGGCCGGGGCATTGATGCCTCTAGGGCACATTTGACCCGGGCATTAGCTCAAATATAGTAGATGATCTGGGATCATGATGGCTTGTTGTTGGAGAGAGAGACAGAGAGAGAGCGAGAGAGACGGAGAGAGAGACAGAGAAAGAGAGAGATCTGACCCAGCCTTTGTGGCACGATCCCTTTAACTATTAGCCCTTCAGTTAAATCGTAGAACCACTAGACTCCTGAAATTCGACCCGTGCAGAATCCGGAAACCCTGATTATGGCCCGCCGATCTGGGTCAGCAATTAGCCCATCCTGCCCCAATCGTTGTCTCTCTCTCTCCCTCGCCCTCTCTCCCTCTCTCCACCCTCATGCTCTTCTAATATTCATTCCAGGTGAGTTGACGGCAACACACCGGATTAAGGCCCCATCCCCCGGTCGCCAGTTGGGGGCCCTTAATGGCCACCTGCGTCCTAGGGAAGTGGCCCCAAAAATTGCTAGGGATTGGGTGTTTATCTGCGTTTTTAAGAGACTGGGAACTTCCGCCTACGTGAGATTGAGAGTGCATGAGGGAGCAAGCGGCAGGCAGAGACACACATGGAAGAAAAAGAGAGAGAGAGAGAGAGAGAGAGAGAGAGAGAGAGTGAGAGATAGGATGCCACGGACAGAGTGAGGCCATATCGAAGATTCAGCTCGTTCTCTTCTATCCCTCTCTGTTTCTCTCCCCTACCACCAATTGCTTTAATCCACAGTTTCCGACGTAATCCGGGGTCAAATTCCGGTGCGCTACTGTGGCCGGCTAATTACCACCCGTTGCGTGACATTACCTCCAAGAAAGAGAGAGCGAGAGAATCAGAGCAAGCTAATCCAAAACTGGGGGTAAAGATAGTCTTTAGTCCATAACGGGGGTCATACAAACAGGGGGCATCCGTTGCGCAACGGACTGTTTGGCCCTCCGGCGATCTCCTACCCCCATCTGTCCATTCACCTGGCCATTTAACCCATTGGGAAGGGGAATTGATAACAATACACTAAAGAGAAATATTGTGACTACGGTCCCGCTTAGAAGAGAGAGAGTGAAAGAGCGAGGGAGAGAGGGGGAGAGAGCGAGAGAGCGAGAGAGAGAGAGAGAGAGAGAGAGAGAGAACAACTTTCCTTCGCCTTTCTATCGATATAAAAACACCTCATAAGCTACCGGCTCCAAAATAATCTGAATTTACATACAGAATTTTCTGTCGTCGCCAAAATAAACGGTTTTGCCCGGCAGACGACCTCATCTCCCGTTTTCATCATGACGTCTTCTTCGAGTTCCTCCGCCTCCCTATCGTCAGTCTCCTCGTCGTCTGCGGATGTTCCAACGGCGTTGTCCCCTACCCCCATCTCACTTTCTACCCTGAGCAGCAGCTCGCACTCAAGCCATACGTCGTCGTTCAGTACAGAGTGAGAAAATTTCTTGCGAAGTTCAAAGCCAGGCGTTTAGGTCCGAGGTGCTTGCAAATATGGTTGATGACTCTGCTACGGGGGCCCTGTGCACCATGGCGAAGTCATGGATTCTCGACGACTTTCTCGACGTGGGCTCGAAAGAGGAAGATGTGCAGGATTCTGATGATGGTGCGTCTAGATTATTAATTATTGACTAGCGTTTTGGAGCCTTTGTGTCCAATTTTTCGGCGCTAAAAATTCCCTCCATGCCAGTTAACAGTTCAGAACCGCGGATAATTGCGCGCAGGGCTGGTCATTTCGGACCCGGGTCGGACCCGGACCCGTACCCGGACCCGGACCCACCCGGACCCGCATAAATTTGCATGGGTCCGGGTGGGTCCGGGTAGGTCCGGGTCCGGAAATGCAGCAAGATGCAAATGTAAAAGCATCCTCTTCTTCTTCATCGAAGTCTCATCATCGGACGAATAGTTGTCTATCTGTTTTTCTCGTGATTTGGGACTAACTTACCAACCCACAAAAGCAAACCAATAGGAAAGCAATTCCTTGAAAAATGACTAAAAACGAATCAAAACTATACATCGGAAATCATGCAAATGACCCGGACCCACCCGGACCCACCCGGACCCACCCGGACCCACCCGGACCCGGACCCGGTCGGACCCATGCAAATTAGGGTAGGTGCGGGTCCGAAATGACCAGCCCTGATTGCGAGCGAAAATTTGTACCACCGCAGAGCCCCCCCTGCTAACAACCTAGCACCCTAGATTCTCTACTTTCCGTTTGCAGAGTGCACTACGCCGTCCATCTCCTCCTTGTACACCGCAGATGTGCAGCCAAACATTGGTATCGATCTCTCTCTATCTCTGTCTCTGTCTCTGTCTCTCGCTCTCACTCTCTCTTGCTCTCTATGTCTCTGCCTCTCTCTCTCTATCTCTCGTTGTTTCGCTCACTCTCTCTCTCTCTCTCTCGCGGTCTCTCTCTCTTGCTCTAAATCTTTGTTACTTCAGCCCTCCTCTCCCTTCCCGACAACTTGTTCAATACCGTGACGAGCACCCTGGATGCGTCCACCCTTCTCGCCATCGCCAACGTGAGCCCCGAGCTGCGCGCCCGCATCGAGTACACCCCCAAGTCGTGGCAGTGGGTCGAGCAGATCCCGGATGGCTACTTCATCGACTGTATCTGCTGCACGATGGCTGAAGCAACGATTCTCCTCCCAAACTCGACGGTACCTCAGCGGCACGTGGACGGGCTGGTGTATTGTCGTCAGCTGTGCAACATCCCCATCGTGTTGCTGCGCATCATTGCCGACCATCTCGAGGACGATGACTTCGTGAACGCTCTCAAGGCGTGTCCCACTTTTCTGAGCACTGGTCGACGTGTTCCGAAGTTTGGGTGGGTGTTCGGGAGGCGTGTGTAGTAAGCCTAAGCCTAAGCGTAAGCCTAATCATATGGGTACTAGGCTGTGAGCGGGGGGGGGGGCTTAGCGAAGGAATCCAAACTCTTCCCCATTCCAGGCTTTCGCGCGTGACGATCCGCGCTCGCCTGCAGCCGGACGGCCTCACGAAGACCCGGATCCGCATCGAGCGCACAGAGTACGACGCCAACTTGACCGCCTACCTGCTGAACAACGCGAAGCGCGTGGGGATGGTCGTCTTCGACCCGGCCATCACCGCATTCCCCGACACGATCAAGAAGATGCCCGAGTGCTACGTCTGGCATATGCTGCCCGTTCCGGTGAGCAGAGTGTAGCATAGAGGGTTCTTCTCCATTAGCAGGGGGGGGGGAGGTGGGGTGACGGCGTGGCGGAGTGGAACGAACTTTTTTAGTCTGACACCGCAGTATGGCCGGAAGTGGCGGACTTTATGAAGCAGTCGCGCATCGCCATCCTGGTGATCGAAGGTTTGCCCCATCGCTACTGGAAGGCTATGCTTCGGGACGCCGGCTTCACCAAGGAGCGCGCGACCGGATGGATCATCGCCTCGCCAGTGGGATCAAGACACCCTGGCCCGTGAACGGACGCGATTTAGGTTGAAGCCGTCGCCGCCAAGCATCTTCCGCTTCTCCAGCAGATTCGGGGACCTCACTGCATTTTCTCCTGGGCCCCTTCAAATGCCGCGGAAGACGCTCAGGCATTGTGGTCGTTTGTCGACCAGTTGATGGCCCGCCCGCTGGAGGATGGACAGAGTTTGTCGGTGGGTGTCGTGCTGATTCCGAATATGCTTTTAAAACTTGAAAAACGGCCAGTGATGACGTTTTCAAGCGGGAAAAAGTAAAAAAATTTTGGAGTTTGGCACATTTTTGCGTGTTTTTGAAAAGCTTCATCACTTCTATAGTCTGGTCATTTCGCGGATTTAAAAATTTTTTTTGATTGCCAGAAAATACAAAAACCTACGAAATATTTTTTGGAAATTCGAAGATTTTGATGTTTCATTCATTTTGACCAAAAAGTCAAAATTTCGAGAATTTTTCAGAATATTTTATGAACTTTTCGTGTCTAAAACCTCTGTAAAATACCATAAAATTATTTATAGGACATAATAGGGCTGTAGGCGACAATTCGGAAAAAATCGTTTCTCCCCTCCCCCGTTAACAATCCAGTACCGAACAGCCAGCCCGTGCCCTCTTTCCTACTCGCTTGAACACCACTCACCCACTTTCAGATCACCTTCGAGAAGCCGCTAAAGCCCGACCAGCTCAACCCGAACATGTTCGCCGGAGTGACAATGCAGAAGCTGGTGGTGAAGGAGCGAATTCGCAGCTACACCCTCGACACGCCCGAGCAGCCGAACAGCCTCCAGATCTATCGCAGCCGCCTCGCCCTCATGCGGAAGTACCCCGGCGGCGTCGGGGATGACGGTGCTGCTGCCGGAGTCGTCTAGCCGCTGCAACTCGTCTACCCGAACAAATCTTAAAAACTTAGATTTGAATTTACAGTACGCGCTTTCGAATTGTGATTTAATGCTTCGATGAATGTGTCTTTTCGGGATGCCGATGTAATAAACGGGTTTTTGCAGCGGCTTTGTCGATTTTTGGGTGCTTTGGAATTAACAGGGGGGCAGGGAAACTAACTTCTTTAATATATGTATTTCCAAATGGTTTTTATTTATTCCTAAACCCAAAAAAAACAAATTTTGGTAAGAGTCTAGAAAACCCCATTAGAACTTTTGTATCTCGGCCCCCCTTTGTGCTAGCGAGCTCTAAAGTATACCAAAATGTTCGCCGTAGGCTAATTAGTAAGACTACATTGCAATTCAGTTGAAAAAAATAGTGAAAAATAAAAATAAGGAAGGTAGAAAAGTTGAAAAGTCGGCTGGGGGGGTCCTAGACTTGAGCCCAAATTTGTATGAAAAATTCATACAATATCGATTTGTCGACAAAAATATCCAATTTCGGCAAAAATGGCCGATTTTCATCAACACTGTAAATCATTGGCAATTTTTACGTGTTTTAGATGGCTTTTCCGCTTCAAATATAGTTAAAGTTTACCACAAATAGAACGGGAGAGAGCGGGAGAGAGAGAGAGAGAGAGAGAGAGAGAGAGAGGAGAGAGAGAGAGAGAGAGAGAGAGAGAACAACTTTCCTTCGCCTTTCGATCGATCTAAAAATACCCCATAAGCTTCCGGCTTTCAAATAAGCTGAATTTAAATACAGAATCTCCTGTCGTCGCGAAAATAACCGGTTTGCCCGGCAGACGACCTCATATCACGTTTTCATCATGGCGTCTTCTTCGAGTTCCTCCACCTCCCTATCGTCAGTCTCCTCGTGGTCGTCAGATGTTTCAACGGCGAACTCCCATACACCCAGCTCACATTCTACGCTGAGCAGCAGCTCGCACTCGAGCCATACGTCGTCGATCACCTCCACCGCCAGTACAGAGTGAGAAAATTTCTCCGATTTTAAAACCAGGCGTTTAGGTCCGAGGGGTTTCCATATCTGCTTGCTTCCTGTTTTACGGGGCCCCTGTACAAGATGGCCGAGTCATCGATTCCCGGCCGCCACGCTAGCTTTCTCGACACGGTTGACTTGGAAGATGAACGGGTGTATGATTCTGATGAGGGTGCGTTTGAATTATTGATAGACTTTGCGTCTTGGCCTTGCCTATACTTACTTGTTAAAGGGATACCCTTTTCGGGGCTCAAAAAGGAAAATCCCTGACGCGGGCGGGGGTCGAACCCGGGACCCCCGCTTTCAAGACCTGGATGCTATCCATTAGGCCATAGTGGCAATAGTCGAGATGGGGACGCCACAATGGGGAGAGGAGGCCGAATTCTGTGCTGCACTGGGCATCCATTACCGCACAAAATTCGCTCGTCATTTGTACTCCCCGGAATACATAACTATATATTTGCCGCCAAAACATTGGGTATCCCTTTAATAATATACATTGAATTCTTTCGACAAGTAGATGTTGGTGAAAAACCAAAATTACTTTCTCCTGTGCTAAAATTCCTCTCCCCCGTTAACAGTCCAGAACCCCGGATAATTGCGAGAAAAGTTGCGCCACCACGGAGCCCCCCATGTTCTGCTTCCCGTTTGCAGAGTGCACTACGCTGTCCATCGCCCCCTTGTACACCGCAGATGTGCAGCCAAACATTGGTATCGATCTCTCTCTCTCCCTCGCCCTCTCTCTCCCTCTATCTCTGTTTCTGTCTCTGTCTCTCGCTTTCACTCTCTATGTCTCTGCCTCTCTCTCTATCTCTCGCTGTTTCGCTCACTCTCTCTCACTCTCTCTCTCGCGGTCTCTCTCTCTCTTGCTCTAAATCTTTGTTACTTCAGCCCTCCTCTCCCTGCCCGACAACTTGTTCAATACCGTGACGAGCACCCTGGATGCGTCCACCCTTCTCGCCATCGCCAACGTGAGCCCCGAGCTGCGCGCCCGCATCGAGTACAGCCCGAAGTCGTGGCAGTGGGTCGAGCAGATCCCGGATGGCTACTTCATCGACTACAACTGCTGCACGATGGCCGAGGCGACAATTCTTCTCCAGAATTCGACGGTGCCTCCACGCTACGTGGACGGGCAGGTGTATGGTCGTCAGCTGTCGAACATGCCCATCGTGCTGCTGCGCATCATTGCCGACCATCTCGAGGACAAGGACTTCGTGAACTGTCTCAAGGCGTGTCCAACGTTTCTGAACACTGGTCGACGTGCTTCGAAGTTTGGGTGGGTGTTCATGAGGCGTGGTTAGTAAGTCTGACAAGGGAACCACAAGTTGGCACGGTGGAATTTCGATAAACGCTCGCGGCTACCCCTAGGTTTTGGACTATTGCGATTCCAACGGTCTAGTCAGAATTTCCTTAATGGACCTGTTGACAGAGATCCAGCACTTCCGGAAAAGGATGATTTAACCCGAAAAATTCGCATCGGCGATAGGTTTATGAGGCTCTCCCATCACTATGGAATCACCAGTTGAATGGCCGAGTGGTAAGTTTTAGAAATTCCACCGTGCCAACTTGTGTTTCCCTTGTAAGCCTAAACCTAAGCCTAACCCAAGCCTAAGCATACGGTTGCTGGGTTGTTAGCGGGGGGGCCATAGCGAAGTAAACCAAACTCGACCCCATTCCAGGCTTTCGCGCGTGACGATCCGCGCTCGCCTGCAGCCGGACGGCGCCAAGAAGACCCGGATCCGCATCGAGGGCACAGAGTACGACGCCCAGCTGACCGCCTACCTGCTGAACAACGCGAAGCTCGTGGCGACGCTCATTTTCGACCCGACTATCAAGGCCTTCCCCGACACGATCAAGAAGATGCCCGAGTGCGAAATGTGGCATATGATGCCCGTTCGGGTGAGCAGAGTGTAGCATAGAGGCGTCTTGTCTTTTCGCGGGGCGGGGGGCGGGGCAAATTTTTTTGCGGTGATTCTCTACGGCCCTATAACAGAGCATTAACCATTTTTATTGCGTTTTGGTTAGTTTTTAGAGATAAAAACAATACTAAAAAGTAATTAAAATTTACGAAGTTTTTGATTTTTCGTCAAAAATGTACGAAAAATGACCAAAAAAGATCAAAATTTTCTGACGTTCAAAACAAAAAAAAATTTTTTTTACAACTTTCCAACAAGCAAAAACTACTACAAGCATTATAAAAATACTTAACATCATCAACAGGTGGAAAAACAAAAGGTGGTGGGTAGACACCTATCACTTTTTAACCTGTAACTTTAGCTCGAAAAAGAGATATTGTTTTTGCCCCCTGCTAAACCCCCCCCCCCGCTAACAGTCCAGAACCGACGTTTTTAGCTTAAGCCAAACGAAGTTTTTTAGTCCGGCATCGAGGTATGGCCAGAAGTGTTGGACTTCCTGAAGCAGTCGCGCGTCCTCATCCTGCAGCTCGACGGTTGGCCCCATCGCTACTGGGAGGCTCTGCTTCGGGACGCCGGCTTCACCAAGGAGCGCCCGACCGGATGGATCGTCGCCACTAAGGTTGGTCATTTCCAGCCCGGCCCCGCGTGCGTCCGGGGCCGGACGGGCCGGACGGGCTGATTACCCAATTTGCATAAAATTCTATTTCAATTCAATTCAATTCTAACGGGGCTGCTGTTGCTTCGATTGATTGCTAGAAACTTACAAAAACAATTGAGCACATTTCTGAAAATTCGCTAATAACGACTTTTGTGGTCTTTTTTTCATAAAAAATCAAAAACTTTCGAAAATTTGATAATTTTTAAACTTTTTATATATAAAGTGTACACTACTATAAAAATCGTTTCTGTTTGCCTGCGCTGGCCCCTGGCTTGGTCCTTGGATGTAATTAACATTGCAGATTTGCATAACCCCAGCCCCCATCAACCCCACCCAGCCCGGCCCGGTAAAGGTTGCTTAACGGGGGGGGGGACAACTAACGGGGGTGGAAACCATTTTTCCCCTTAGGGACCTGTCATGCCAATTCAAGCCTGCCATTGGATAAAGCGTTTAGGCTCGAAAAACGCTCGCGGCTACGCCTAGGTTTTAGGCTATGGCGATTCCAACGGTCTAGTCAGAATTTCCTTAATGGACCTGTGGGGAGAGATGCAGCACTTCCGGAAAATGATAATTTAAATCCGAAATACCACAATTTAAAATTATTACTTTATTCAGCTAAAAGTTTAATCGATTAAAAATCGTTAAAAATGAGGTTTTTTCGACTGAAATTAACTCTGCTAGCAGAATTTTCGACCCTCCTTCCGATGGCGTTTTCAAAATAACAAGATATTCTTTATAACTATAAAAATTGTTTCCACCCCGTTATTTGTCCGCTCCCCGTTAAGCAACCTTTACCGCCCGGCCCGTCCGACCCGCTCCCCAGCCCGTCACAGCCCGTCCGCTAATTTTATGCAAATTGGGTAGTCAGCCGTCCGGCCCGACCCGTCCCGGAACAACCCTGGTCGCGACAGGCCTCAGGACAGCTTGGCGCCATCAACGTACGCGATTTAGCTCGAAGCCGTCGCCGCCAAGCATCTTCCGCTTTTGCTGCAAATTCGGGGACCACATGCTCTGTTCCACTGGGACCCTTCAAAGGAAGATGCTCAGGCACTGTGGTCGTTTCTTGATCAGTTGATGGCTCGCCCGCTGGAGGACGGGCAGAGTTTGATGGTGGGTTTCGCATTCCTTAAAGAAAAACTTAGCTCCCAATTTGATAAAACCGGTCCATGCTATGGCAGGGTCTGTTTCCTAAAGCGTGGATAAAACCTACCTTTACGCGGGGGTACGGACTGTCGGGGCCGGGCTAACTATTTTTTTGCGTTTCTTTTTGCTACAAACAGTATGTATATTTTTTGCGCCTAGTATATTTTTTGACGCTCTGTCGAATGGCACTAAAGAAATTTTGTAAAAATGCCGAAAATGTCGAAAACCTGATTTCCTTCTATGTCTTCCATCGAAACCACGTGTAATACTTGTTTTTGCCATAACTTTTTTATATTACATTAATTTGAGCTAAAACAAAAACTCTTAGTATATTTTTGGATGCTCTATCGAATGGCATCTTTAAAATGTCGAAAAAATAGCGCGAATGTTGAAAAACAGCCGCTCAACCCGATTTTCAAAGCTTATTTTTGTATTTGCCATACCTTTTTTTTATATTACACTAATTTGAGCTAAAACAAATGCTCTTAGTATATTTTTCGGTGCTCTATCGAATGCCGTTGCAAAAATTCCGAGAAAATAACGAAAACATCCAGAAAGGCCTGCCTGTCCAGTCCCCCCGCGTAAAATCCCCCGCATAACCGACATATACCTTGGTTTTTTGTTAGCTTACCGCGCGCAAGGCCCGGGTTCAACCTTTTTTGCTTTTTCTTCAAGAGCTGGGAGTTGAATGTTTCTTTAACGGGGCTAACAAGGAAACGTTGCGAATTGCGCCGAAAAAACGCTCCTCCCATCCCGACAGGCATGAACCACTTCCAGATCCTCTTCGAAAAGCCGCTCGAACCCGACCAGCTCAACCCGAACATGTTCGCCGGGGTGACGATGGAAAAGCTGATGGTGAAGGAGCGAATGCGCGGCTACACCCTCAACACGCCCGAGCAGCCGTACAGCCTGCAGATCTACCGCAGTCGCCTCATCCTCATGCGGAAGGACTCCGGCGTCGGGGATGACGGTGCCGCTGCCGAAGTCGTCTAGCCGCTGCAGCTCGTCTACCCGAACAAATCTTAAAAACTAAAATTTCAATTTACAGTAGTCGCTTTCGAGTTGTGATTTAATGCTTCGATGAATGTGTCTTTTCGGGATGTCGATGGAATAAACGGGTTCTTGGAGTGGCTTTGTCGATTTTTAGGTGCTTTGGCATCAACAGGGGGGGAGGGGCAGGGAAGCTAACTTCTTTAATATATGTATTTCTAAATTGTTTCTATTTATTCCTAAACCCAAAAAAATACAGATTTGCATGAAAAATTCATACAATATTGATTTTTCGCCAAAATATCCAATTTCGGCGAAAATGGCCGATTTTCGCCAACACTGTAAATCATTGGCAATTTTTACGTGTTTTAGATGGCTTTTCCGCTTCAAATATAGTTAAAGTTTACCACAAACTCTCAAAAAAATCGAAAAATTCATCGAAAAATTTCCAAAAACTGCTTCAAAGTTTTTTTCAGCATTTTCTCGCGATGGAGCTTCGATTTTGCGCAAAAATGAGCCTAGTATGACCAATTCTACTTGACACCTAATACCGGTGGCCGATCACCTGTTCGAAAATCATCTGTTCGAAAACCATCTGTTCGAAAATCATCCGTTCGAAAATCATCTGTTCGAAAATCACCTGTTCGAAAATCATCGGTTCGAAAAGTCATCTGTTCGAAAAGTCATCTGTTCGAAAATCATTTGAAAAACCATTCGAAAAAGGTCCCAAATGGGGAAAAATTCTATGAGAAGCTATTGCTACTAAAATGCTGTGTTTTGCGTGCGTGGGGAAGTGCGAGGAAAATCTGAAATTGCGCGGCTATATCGATCCTCCGCCAAGCCAAAGAAGCGCCCGAGGGTGACCATCGACGAGCAGCAGCAGCTCTGCGAGAACTACAGCAAAGAATATATGGCCGAGTTCCTCGACAACATCGCCAAAATTTTAACCTGAATCTTCACGAATATGTCTTTTTGTTTTTTTTAGTTTTTTTTGTCATGAAAAGTCTTTTCAAAAAAACTTTGAATTTTGGAAAAGTTGTTGCTTCGAAAACGGTGTTTTTCGAACAGATGATTTTCGAACCGATGTTTTTCGAACAGATGACTTTTCGAACAGATGAATTTTCGAACAGATGTCTTTTCGAACAGATGATTTTCGAACAGATGATTTTTCGAACGGATGATTTTCGAACAGGTGATTTTCGAACAGATGATTTTCGAACAGGTGATAGGGAATCCCTAATACCCCTTCGCGTTTTCCAAGAAACCCAAAAAATCATCGAAAATTCCTGAAAAATGGCGCATATCGGCTTGCCAGCCATGATTCAAAGCTTGCTCCGGGCGGTCCGGTGAGCCGTTGGATAAACTTGCCATCCCGGCCCTTACGTGGATGGCCACAACGTGAGGGCCCAGTTTCTTCTGAGTCTGACTCATTGCCCGCGATTCCGAGACACTCCCCAAATACGCATACACCCGAGAAGAGCCGAAGAGTCAGTGTATGCCATACCCAACAAGGAGAGACACTCCGGCCCTCCTGCCCCGACCCATCCGACTGGTTCCACCCCCCAGTTTACTACTATCTACCACCCCAACCCGAAATGCCTACTTTTCTAGGATTCCGGAGTTTGGGAATTTTATGGTTTTCACCAGACCCTAAATTTTCTAGACGATTTTAAAGAAGCGGGAAAGGCAAGCTTATGGATTTTACCTGCGGATCGATGCACTCAGTTCGCACGCAAAACACCGGTCGCACGAATTTCCTTTCGTAATTGATCGTTTCGACGAGCATACACTAGATCGCGTTGCGTGTCGCGTTGCATGTTGCGTCGCGTGTCGCGGTACGGTAATCGAGGGTACCATCCATCACGATACCATCACTTCCTAGGAATTTTTTTTCGTCGTTACCAGCTTCTGAATTCAAGGGATGGTTCTAAAGGAACGGGCAAGGCAGGCTAATAGTCGTTATGGATTCCGCGGCGCCCGCGACACGCAACGCGTCCGGGAACCGCTTCTCTCCTTTTTTCCGGCGCGGAAGTAGGCTTCTTTGCACTAGATTTTGTATGTCTAGGATCGTTTTAAAGAACGGGGAAACTATGAAGAATTTATTCTGAACAAGATTTAAGAGCTGCTTTTTTCAAAAAAAACTTTCCGAACCCTTTTGTGCCCGTCGAACGTAGCTAATTGGTGGCGTTTTTAGGCTTAAATTGCTCATAACTTTCGAGAAACGGTTATTCTGAAAAAACGGCAACGATACTTTGGAATCTGCGCAAAATTCTGCACAAGGCTAGGCTTGATCCCATACCGAAGTCCCGGCGTCACCAAAAAACGTCTCCTTTATGATTTTTATGAAAATTAACTCCTTCTGTACATTTATGGATTTATCTGGTCCACAGTTTCTCTTCGTTTTCATTTTCGTCAGTTTCATAAACTTGGAAACCATTTCAGCAAGATGCTTCGCCTGCTCCTCCTTCTCGCCATAGCATTCCCAAGTTTTTTAGGTAAGCCCAAAGAACCCACAAACTACCGTAACCCTTGTTTGTTTTTCGAATTCCACCCTAAATACCAAACACCATCCCTCGGAGTTCACCATTTCTTGAAAACAAGCGTGCTCTCTTCCTTCTCTTCTTTGCCCCTATCGTCCTTGACTTAACCCGGCAGCTTATCCGTTCTTGTGACTCTGCCTACTGTTTTCTCCCCCGCTCACCACCCTAAAAAGCGAATGGGAATGACCATTTTTGGGTAGAAAAACTTGACCTTAGGAAAGGAAATGAAAATGGTTTCGTAAGAACTAGTATTCTTGTGAATGTTTCGAAGAAGTATTTTTCGAGGAATCAGTCAAGGAAAGTTAGAGCCAGAGAGAGAGAGAGAGAGAGAGAGAGAGAGAGCGAGAGAGCGATAGATAGAGAAAGCTAGAGCGAGAGAGAGACAGAGAGACAACGAGAGTGAGATTGAGAAGCGCTAGACTTTGGACGACTCGAAGACGCCTTATTTTTAGAAGCTGTCATCTGCCAAACCTGCGTGGAGACAAATGGCGCTTGCCTGAAATTCCAAGACTGTGGCAACAACTACTGTATTTATGGTAGGAAAGGCACGATTTAAAAATTTTAGTTTTCTCTAGAAAAAATCACCTCCGACTCGCAGACGGTCGTGCGAAAATCGTGCCAAGCCGCTAGCAGCTACCGATTTGACGATGGTAGCGTCACGCAGCTGACGAATCGGTGTATAAGGAGGTTGGCCTGGTGAAAATTGTTATGACCAATATAAGCTGATAGTTTTTGTATCTCGTTGATCTGAAAAATTTAGAAGAACCGCCACACACGCGTACGAGATCAAAATCTGTAACGACGCTGATCACTGCAACCAGGACTGCCAGCTTGTGGGGGATGATGCTAATTTGAGTGGGTTTGAAGCGGATTAAAGGGGCTGGCAAGTGCCAAAATCGACGTTTTCAACGACTAGATCTAGCGAGTTACGAGCAACTCCAAAATACTATGATATTTAGGGCGCTGTATGCAGTGCACGGGCCAAACGGATGCAGAATGCTACGGGGAGACTTGCTACGGGAAGTACTGCACTTACGGTAGACGATCTTCATTTTTTCAAGCCCGATTTTTTAGAAAAAACCACGACTGGCAATCAGCACCGGATCAAGAAGGGGTGCACAAATGAAAATTGGCTTTTAATGCCAAATAATCAATATTTGAGGGAGGCAAATATGTGCGAGGCCGGGTGAGTATAAACTTCTTTAAAGGGACGGGCCAACAAAATCCATAGGTGGTCCAAAATGGTCCTTGTTTCTAGTTTTTCTGTTTCCTCCAAAACGTTGTTGGTCCCCTGAATTTTAGACCGTGAAAAATCTGATCCCTACGCTGAATTTTTCAGGATCTCCCAAGGCACCGCCTACTCCGCAAAAATCTGCGATGACGGTGACTACTGTAACAATTTCTGCGCCAGGCCCCTGCCACCAACTCAGAATAGTAAGGACGATTTTAGATACTCAAATCCTTTTATAGCGCTAACCTGTGGCGTCTGCTCGGCCCAAAACGTTCGCGACTGCAGCCCGGATCGCTATTGCCAGGGCGCGTATTGTGTATACGGTAGTTGGATTGTGTTTTAGCAAATGATGGTTGGGTTTCAGAGCGAGTTGATACCCTCGGGCAAGTGAGGGTGGAAAGGAGGTGCTCGGATCAGCCATATATCCAATTTCCGGATGGGAGCCGTAGTCAGACGACGAATCAGTGTGAGTCGAGGTCAGTGGGATGTTTTTAAGAGACCATAAACTTCAAAATCTACTATACTTCGTCGTCCCCTGGATCCCCCGAGGGGGATGGTGGGGGACCGTCTGGGGGATGGTGGGGACCAACTGGGTAGGGGGATCCCTCCCTCCCCTCCCCTCCCTCCCCCCCCCCAGTTTTTCTGGCACCCGTAATAGGCAATTAGTAAAGTACAGCCGGTACAGCCGGTATACCAACCCAAAATTTTAAATAATTGAAAGGCTGGGCACTCAAATCTTTGAGACTGTAAAAATTTGAAAATTAGAGCAAATTAGCTCGTTGGGGCTCTCGGCATTTCAGAACTTTCGACAACCACATGCTGCTGTATTTTAAATTATCAAAAATAGCAGCTCTTTAACAAGTGTTGAGATCTATCTAACCACACATTGCGCGCACTTGCGAGTCGGGGAGGGGGGATCCCAGTGGTCCCCACTGTCCCCCCTGGGTCCCCCCACCATCCCCCCTTTGCGGTCCCCCCCTGGTCCCCCCTCGTGGGGGGATCCCCCCGGGGGGGACGACGAAGTATAAAATCTACCCTTTCCATTCTCTCTCTTTCTCTCTATCTCACTCACTCTCGCTCTCTTTCTCTCTCTCTCGCTCTCTCTCTGCAAAACCTCAGTTTCCAGAACACTTTCCAATGGTGAGAACCGCTTCATCGAGGTGTGCAACACCGGCAACTTCTGTGCGACAGACTGTGTCCGGCAACCCGTTCTAACGACCCGACCCGCCTTCGATTCCTTGGTATTTCATAGCCACCTCCTTGGACTACGTCAATTTCTAGGTAACCTGCTATGAATGCACGGCCAACGAACCGGATTGTTATACGGGCACCTGTCGGGGCCATTACTGCTATTTGTAAGTTTCACGGCACATTTACCTACCCGTACATACGCATATAAGAGTTGAAAAGCTTTAACAAATTTATTTAGACCTCGTGTTCGACCGCTCAAAGGGTATCGCAAAATCTCATCGAGGATGTTCCGAACATCGCGAGCTGGATTTGGAGGGGATTCCGATTGACGCCTATGGACAGTGCCGTCAAATGTGGGTCTTTGCAAACCCGTGTGAATCGAGTGACTCTGAAGGAGGATAGAGAGAGATCGAGAGAAAGAGAGAGATAGAGAGCGAGAGAGAGATATAAAGAGAGAGAGAGCGCGATATAGAGAGAGATAGAGAGGGAGACAGATAGAGAGAGAGCGAGAGAGCGTATAGAGAGAGAGAGAGAAAGAAAGAAGGAGAGAGAGAGAGAGAGAGAGAGAGAGAGAGAAAGAGAGAGAGCGAGAGAGAGCGAGAGGAGAGGGAGAGATATTCAAAAAATTTGGATATCATTAACGCGCGCATTTCAGCTCGACGGCAGATCGCGTAATCCTGGCCAACACTTGCGATTCGATGGACCACTGCGACTCGGGCTGTACACAATTTGCCGCTGCCCTTACCAACGAGGTACGATACCGTTTGTCACCTTTAGGCTTGAATCTCCAAAAATACACCGTTGTACACAATCCTTTCTTTTTTCAGGTAACCTGCACAAGCTGCCGCGGCGCGGGCAATACCTGTCAAGGGCCGATGTGCGTCGGGAAATATTGTTACTACTGTAAGGGTTGTATCTCGTAGTCGATGGCGCGATTTAGATCGCGTCTTCCAGCAAGGCCTGGGGAATTCGGTGCAGCGCGGGTGTGTCGATGCACCGGAAACGACACTTCCGGATGGGAGGGTCAGTCACGCGTACAATCAATGCGATTATGGGTGGGTATTTTGCGGGAGAGAGGGCAAACTAGCAGAAATCCTTTGGGAAGCCTCTGGCCCAACAACACCATTTTCAGCACCTTCGACAACAAGGCGTTCGTCTACAACACGTGCAACAGCAGCAGCGTGTGCGACACGGAATGTATGCACCAGCCGATACCGTTGACCACCACATACCGTAGCCCTACGACGCTACGCCCCGAGCCGGTCACGCGCTCGGCTGGTCGAGCATTGATTTTGTTACCGTTAGTCATCCGAATTTTCCAGATGTTGGTTTAAAGGTCAGCAGCATTCCATAAGTCAATTGAAGTTCGAAAATCCAGCTTTCCGAAAAGTTGCCAAAAATCGTAAATCCTTTTTTAAAAACTCTACGACTACCGTATCCCCCTTTCTGGCGGGTTGCCAGAGTGTCTATTAATCCATCGCAAATCCCGAAAGCTGTAATAACGTTTTAAAGACCGTAATAAGTCGTTTTTTACGCCTTCAATGCTCCTTCAAGTCTCGATTTTCCTTTATTTTTTCCCGATTTGAAAATACCGGTTGTGCTTCTCTGCTTGCTCCTCAATTGTTTTACTTTGACTAGATTACGGTCAAAAATAATGCTGTTTTTAAATGGTTGTTGCGTACAGTACGTTACACTACAAGTTACACAGTACGACGCCCAATTACACCAACATTTTTATTCACAAAAACGCGAAAATTGAGAGGGAAAGAGAGGGGGGAACCCGTTGAGAGCGGACATGCAAAATCGGGGGGCGATGAGGGCAAAACAATTGGTGAAGGGATGGAAATGACGAATCCGACACCGTACTACATTTTGTTAAAAGAAGAGGTGAAGGCGATTTTTTTGGTGCTGGCCGGCTGGGATGAGGTGTCGATTGGAGCGGAGCGGAACAGCCTTGGCGGGGTGGATGGCGGCGGGTAGGTTGACTGTAAAAATGAGCCCGTAATATGGAAACTATCGAAAATCTCGTAATTTGCACAATACCGTAACCTGGATTTCCGTTATTTTCAAACTACCGTAACCCGAAAAATAGCGGATCGAATACGGTACTGGGCTGTTAGCGGGGGTAAGGGGTTGTCGGGGAAGCAAATTTAAATAGTTACGGCTATTACTGATAACAATTCAACGTATTTCCTGTGTTTTTAGTAGCTTTTGAAGGCTAATTCATAAAAAAAATTTGAAAATTTTTATAAAGTGCAAAATTTGACAATTTTTAGTCATTTTCATTCCTTTTTAACGAAAAGCCATTGTCGAAAATTAGAATTTCTATCTGATTTTGTTCTAAAAACTGTGTAAAATGTCATAAAAATCATTTATAGTTTGCTGGAATACCTCCCCTCCCGCTAACACACCAGTACCCCAAAAAATCCAAAAATTTACCATAGACGAAGCAACAGCTCGTGCCGATTTTTCCCTCACACGCCGCCCTAGTCGCTTTTCGAGGTCGATTTTCTAAAGCATTTTCGGTGAGAAGTGACAGAACTCGCTCACCTTGACGATCTTCGCCCATTTCGCTGCTTTTCCGGGCTGTCGGGCGGCCGCGAGCTAAAAATTCACTTTTTACTCGGTTTCTAGCTATTTATGAGCCTAGTAAACCTAGAAAACATGAGCATCTCCCACCTCAACAGCGGCTCGTTCAGCTGCTGGATGGCCATGTCGGTATTGCTCTTGTTGAGGCTGGAACGAAGGGTTTAAAGGTGATGACAAGTCAAAATCCTGTGGATTCCGCTACCGTACCTCTTCCGCTTGCACAGATACCCATCAGAATACAGGATTCGGGCAAACAGGATCGTGTTGATGCACAGGAAGACGATGCCGCCTGGAAAATCATCGTAAAGGTCTTTAAAATATAAAAATCAGATACATTGACCAATGATCGACAAACAATATGCCCCCCCGCCGATAATGTCAAAGAACCAAAAAGCCCTTACCGTAGTACCCGACACAAAAGTAGAAGTAATGCATGTTGAACCGATTCTCCATAATCCACCAGATTTGCCACGACTGCACCCCGAAGCGGAACACCAGGAATCTAGAGAAAAAACGTAAAAGATTTTCATTTTAAAGGGCCCCAGAAGGCAAATTGATAGTCGCTTACGTCAGAAGATTTAAGGCGCGAATCGTTTGGAACGTCTTGGGGTAGATGTTTTTCCAGCCGCTCATCATCATCACCGCACGCACGTGGAGAAAGACACTGGAAAAACCCATTTGTTCGCAAAAACGGTTGTTGGCTGAATGGTAGTAGGCTAGCTTTCTGGAGATCAGACCGGGGTGGATTCCGTGCGCCACCAACTTTTTGCTTTTTGGTCATAAGCCAGAAATTGGCTTTTAAAAAATGGCACGTTCGATTTTAAAGAGCATATGGTTCTTGTGCATTATCCAGGGGGGTCTCAGGAAGAAAATATTTTTTCTTTCACATTTCCCTCGTGCAAAGAATTTATAGTTTTTGGATACGTGCAGTAAGATGTAGATAAACGTTACCAAAAACCCTATTAAAATCCATACATTACGTTCCCCCCACCCGATAATAGAAAAGCACGGAAAAAGTAACACTTCGAAGAAACCGACCTGTTCACCTCCATCATGATCGCCCAAAAGGCGTACGGCTGGAACTTCTTGGTGGACAGCTGCACGCAGTAGACGAAGATCGTGAGGGTGTGGTGAAGGAAGAGCTCGACCATCCGTGGGGTCCACTCGTTCAGCACCATGTCGTACTGGTCGTGCAGGAAGTAGGCTGAGAATGTGGGGTGTTCATCTACAACCTAGGGCCGTACCGAGACTGGCGAGAAAGATGTGGGCACAGCGGTCGCTCCACCAGTGGATCGTGTCGTGGAACATTACATCCGGATAGACGGCCATGAAGACCAGGGTGGAGATGGCGGTGAAGGCGGCGTGGAACAGACAGACCGTCAGGTTGCGCAGTCGGTAGCGCCTGGAAAAGGGAATTTTGAACTTTCAAATTTTTTTCCCGCTCTCTCGCTCTCATTCTCTCTCTCTCTCTCTCTCTCACTCCCTCTCTCTCCTCTCTCGCTCTCTCGCTCTCTCGTTCTCTCGTTCTCTTTTTCTCTAGCTCCCTCGTTCTCTCGCTCTCTCGTTTTCCCCCACTCTCGCTCTCTGACTCTCTCGTTCTCTTTTTCTCTGGCTCTCTCGCTCTCTCTCGCTCTCTCTCGTGTGACGCGTTGTAAGCTAACGTATCACTCACGTGAACGCCGACACTTCGTAGCCGTTCCAGCAGTTCCGTTGCGCATAGTACGCCCCGCAGCGCCACATCGCAAAGTAGAACACGATCGGGAGCAGGTACTGGAAGAGCTGAAGCTCTGGAACTGCTGGAACTCCCTCACCTCCCGCTCGAACATCCGGTGCCACGGCGGCAGCTCGTACTCGGGCCCCTGCGGTTGTTTTTCCACCACCGACGAGTCCATTTCGAGCTGGAAAATTTGGGTTCAAGCTTGAAAACTAGGCACAAACCTAAGCAAGCCGCGGAAAAAAACGAGAATGTCTGTATTTTTCTAAGAATTCCCCGATTTCCGTAAGTTTTATACAAATTTTCGGGTGATTTAAATTCCTAATGATATGCAAATAGATTGGTTTTTGAGAAAAATTGGATATCCTTAATTTTATGTAGCTTTGGTGAAAATTTAAACTACTAATTATATGCAAATAGATGCATTATTTTAAAATATAGTTCTTTCAATTTAATTTATGTTACGGAGGTTTGCGATAATTTGTCTCCATTTTTCAATATGCAAATTGCTAGAAGTATTTTCTTGAATTTATGCACATTCCGGACGAATCCTTAGAATTTTAAAACGCGAAAATATGCAAAACGCTGGCTATAATTAAAAGATAGTATTTATTTTAGTATTTGCAATTTTTTCAATAAATTTCAAGTTTTTTTTAATATTCAAATCGTTAGAAATAGTTTCCTCTAACCTATCCAAATTTTTGATAAATTTCGGTCCCAAGGAATATGCAAATCATAGCTTACCAGGGTTGTTGGTACTAGGGAAAAGAAGAAGCGCCCGAAATTTTGGCAAATATGGAGGAAAAGCCCGGGCGAGGGCGGTCTAGCAGAGACACACAGTCACCTTGTGTACACAAATGGAGCAGCAAGCATTTTAGCACCCCGGCAAAAAGTGCATGGGCATTTTTGAGGAGGTGGCAACGGGGGAAGACCAAACTAAAAATGTTCGAATTTTCTCTCTCTCTCTATTTATCTACCTCTCACTCTCTTTCTCTCTCTCTCGCTTCGGTTGAATCTGCCCAAGCCCGGATATGGCGTAATTTCAAGTTTATGTTTTTAGAAATTCCGATTTTCAAGTTCGTTTTGTCGAAATGGCCCTCGCAATAGAAATTATTATGAATCGAGCTTTTCCGAATCGCTACAGTGTACTTATTTCCGCTTGCTGCATGATGCTAAATTCGTTTTTAATGACTCACCGCGAACCGAATAGTGGCCACACAAAAGAGAGAGAGAGCGAGAGAGACAAGAGAGAGAGAGAGAGAGAGCGGCGTGAGAGAGAGCTTTACAAAAGCTGACTCATTTTTTGGCACAGTCTAATAGCCCGTGGCTAATGGTCGGCCCATATAAAAAGGTTCCGCATGGCATTATAGGTAGTAGATAACAAATGAAATTGATCATTTTATTCGTAATATTGCCGGCTATTTTCCTCTCGATGGTTGGTAGTAAACCTCAGTTTTTCAGCGGTTCTATGCCCGAGGTAAGTAATTTTAAATTGACAGGCAGAAAATAGCTTCAAAACAATTTCTCACTTTCGAAATTCCACCTGCCTCATGCCGATTCTCGACGGGCCATGCAGAATCCGCTTCTGGTCCATCTGACGAAGGGACATCCTATGGTTCCGTTGCTAAACCGTATACCACCTCCGCCGATATGTCAAGACTATCAAAAACCGCCAAAAGGATGCGTTAACCTGACAATATCCAACGTTAGCTACTGATGACAAATGCTAATTTCGGCTAAGGCTCGCTGCCATACATTTCCAAGTGATGGATACTCAATAAATCTTTTTTGCTATACTTTTTGGCTCACGTGGATTACTCATACTCCTCAATCTAAACAAAACAGCAGCTGTTGCACCTTACCATCGTGTCCATGCTGTAGGCCAAAGATTGAGACAATGAGGGAGACTGAGAGAGAGAGAGAGAGAGAGAGAGAGAGAGAGAGAAACAATAGCTCCCCTTTCGTTTTTATACCTTTAAAAACCAGCTGATTGACGCTGGGCTCGTGGCCAAAACCTACCGGGGCTGAACCTATAAAACTTACCCCGCATGCTAAACCTGATACCTAACACAATGAAGTTGGCCATATTTCTCTTGATTTTATTCGTATTTTCTCAATCTATGGCAGCACGCCGACCTATTCGGCCATCGAAGGAATGCCGTTATGTTGCCGAGGGAATTTCGGTATGATAACCGCAGCCTGAGCTAAGCCTAAGCCTAGCCGGAGTCAAGCAGAAGCTAAGCCCAAGCTAAGCCTAAGCTACGCCTAAACCAAGCCTACGCAAAGTATGCGTCAAGTCTAAGGTAAACCTAGGCTAAGCCCAAGCTGAACCTAAGCTAAGCTTAACTAGGCCCCAGTCCAACAGGTCAAAATTCCATGGCAACAAAACCGCACTCCTTTTCAGATTTGCGGAGTCTTCGTGAGTTTCATGAATTTGAAGTGAACTAATCAGCATTGTTTGCCTTACCTTAGTGCCAAAATCTGGAAAAACAAAAATATTTGAGGACCGGCGCCCGCCTCCAAAAATCTGCCAGCACTACCTGTTTCCGCCGAAAGATTGCATCGACATCAGCCCGAGGGCCAAGAACAGGCTTATCGCGAATTTGTATCGTGATTAATCTCGTGCTTAGTCGTATTAAATTGTTTGTGGAAAATGCTATTATTGCTGCGTTATTTTGTGGATGTTTTGATATATTATTTGGTTATATATTCGCACAGTATCAAGATATGAGTTTCAATAAAACCAACGTTGATGTTATCGCTTAACTCGAACCCCCGAATAGCGCTAAAGTCAGAGAATTGAGACCGTTTCGCGAATGGAAATCCTACCTCATTCGATAAAAACCTTCCGCATTGTTGATGCCAAAAATACACAGCTGATTAGCGCTGACTCATCGTTTATAAACTTTTGGTCTGGGCGATTATTAGGGCCAAAAAAGCCGGCTTCCACGAGGCCCAGCCGTTTTTGCGCGGGCCAGCAGTTTCTAAAAATTCCCGGAACCGCAGCTTGTGCTCTATAAATTGGGATTGTTCCCCATATTCGCATTTCCCGCTCCTCGTCAAGGTCCCGAGATGATTCATCTACCAAATCCAGATGCCATGATGGTAGGCTAAGGCAGCCCGAGTTTACGGATTTCACGAGTCTTGCAACCTTTGAAAACTTGATCCCTGTTGTCAAATTTTCTAGGACATCAATCCAGCACCGGTTTACTGCTCTGACTATACAGTCCCACCAAAATGGTGTGTTGGCCAAAAAAGTATGTAGTTTTTGTTTCGCTAAAACCCGGCTTTAGGGAGTCTTGCTCCTGCTCCCCGGCCTCCTCCGCAACCTACTCCTCGCAACGCGACCAAGACTTCGAAACGATAACCTTAAAACTGCCAAAAGCCGCTTTTAACACCGATAATTCTGACTTTGCTGCAATGTTGTCGTCTTTTGGTATAATATTGCTTTGTATTTTCCTTATACTCAGCGTTTTTTGATAATTTCCAAAATAAAATTTGATCATTATGTACGCATACGGCACGATACCTTTAGATCCCCTAAAGAAGTCAAACGTAGCCCTCAACTGACCGCAAAAATTAATGGGACCCCACTTTGAGCAATTATTGGAGATGGCCCACACTCGAGAGCGCCTGTTTCCCCTGATCTATCCTTGGGTGTCTGGAGGACCTCCAGCGGAGGTATTAAAAGGCCGTCCGCCAGCTACCCGACCTGCCCCCATTATGGCTTGGCACAGTTTTTTCGACCCCATTTTTTGATGCCATCTGAAGAGCATGTTCGAATTAGTAGGGCTGCATAGTTTTGAAAGTTCAAAAAGTTTATTTTATGGTTTAAATGGGTGTCAAAGTTGCCGACCACGAAAAACTATCTTGGAAGTTACTGAGCAGAATTGGCTGAAAATTTGGGAGTATACCTATTTTGAGCTGGGGATCATTTCTCTAATACATTGCGAAGCCTGAAAATGACCGGAACATGGTTAAATAGCGTACTAGAAACAGTTTTTCGGGATTTGCGACTATGCGGGCGATCGAGCGCCACTCATACGTGGTAGGAAAAGATGCGCGACATTTTTCTGCGTCGAATGACGTGTCCATTATGCGGCGCTCGGTCGCCCGCATATCTTAAAAATCGCTATTATTACGCCCAAAATGGCGATTTTTAGTCGAAATCTGGGGCGCGCAGGGTGAGAGAGTGCGGCAAGCGCAAAGGACAGCGACGGCTAGGGTGGTCAAGCTGGGGGCTTTCTGGCAGCACCCGACCCGCTCCCCCAGGGCTGCTGTCTGCCTGTCTGGACCCTCCACGTCGCGCGCACTCTCTCGCCTGTTTGGCATCCGAAAACCCGCAAAAATCGCCATTTTCGGCGTATTAATCGCGTTTTTTAAGATATGCGGGCGACCGAGCGCCGTTTAATGGACACGTCATTCGACGCAGAAAAATGTCGCGCATCTTTTCCTACCACGTATGAGTGGCGCTCGATCGCCCGCATAGCCAAAAATCTCGAAAAACTGTTTCTAGTACGCTATTTAACCATGTTCCGGTCATTTCAGGCTTCGCCATGTATTAGAGAAATAATCCCAGCTCAAAATAGGTATACTCTATACTCTGCCATACCCCCAGGGGGTATACCCCCCATGGGGGTACAAAAGGGGTACGAGGTGGGGGTACAAAGGGGTACAGGTTGGGGGTACTAAGGGGTACAGGTGGGGTAGATGAGTGGGAGTCCCCCCCAGCAGCACAGCAAATTTTTCTCTAGCGACCTCCCACATATACCACATGTCGGTGGATCGCAAAAATACAACAAGAAATGACGAAGTCAGCTGGAATTGTATCAGGGCAGTTAATAAAATACCAAATTTGAACTAAACATTTTTTTAAGTTGAAAGTTTATCGGCGGACCAATCTTTTTGAAATAAACCCAGAAACCCCTGGTAACGTTATAGTAAGAGTTTCAATAATGTTTTAGTAAAATTCAGACATGTTTTAAGTGGAAAAAAGAACAAAAATTTAAAAAATGTTTACTTTTTTATAAACCCAGAAACCCCTGGTAACGTTATAGTAATGTACCCCCACCTCGTACCCCTTTGTACCCCCATAATATACCCCTGGGTATGGCAGAGTATAGTATACTCCCAAATTTTCAGCCAATTCTGCTCAGTAACTTCCAAGATAGTTTTTCGTGGTCGGCAACTTTGACACCCATTTAAACCATAAAAATAAACTTTTTGAACTTTCAAAACTATGCAGCCCTACTAATTCGAACATGCTCTTTCAGATGGCATCAAAAAAATGGGGTCGAAAAAAACTGTGCCAAGCCTTGTTCGGGTCCCTCGCGAACGGCCTTTTAAAAGACCAGAAGCAGTTCCGTTACCTCCAGGCCATGAAGCTTGTGATATGTTGTTTCCTGCTCTTATTGCTTTGTATTTCGCTTGAGGCTCAACGCCGACAGACCCATGGTCGCGGACCCTAAGATGCTGGCGTGTTTTCCGCCAAAAACTTAACGTTACATTTAGTTGTATAAATTTCGTTTTTAGGATTTTGGTTTTTAGGAAGGTTTTTAGGATTTAGGAAAGCTAACTAGGGAAGTGCAAATAAAAAACCCAGCAAACCGCTTAGCAAAAATATGGGTCTGATAGAGTCGGCGGCGGGGATTCCGAAACTGCAATCAGAATTTGCTAAACGCTTAATACAAAATAGTTATGAGCATTTTAAGTTTTGCACTACATTCTCCGCCCTCCCTTATGAGCCCCTCCCAAAGATGGGCCTCTGCCTGTCGAGTGGTGTAGTGGCTAACTACCATGCCTCTGGGGCGGAGGGTCTCTGGTTCGACTCCCCGGTCATGCAAAACTTTTTGCTTTTTGGTCAAAGTCAACAACTTTAGACTTTTTCAAAGTTTCGAAGTCCGAAATTTAGATTTTTTAAAATTTTCTGTATTATTGGCTGCGTCTAGGCCTGCCTTACGAAAAAATAGAAGTGAATTTTATTAGTGCCCTATCCGCAAGAGTACTGACACTCCGCCACCACTTTTCAATCAGTTTCATAAATTTAAAAATTAAGAGAACGACCTTTTCGACTTCGAAACTTTGAAAAAGTCTAAAGTTGTTGACTTTGACCAAAAAGCAAAAAGTTTTGCATGACCGGGGAGTCGAACCAGAGACCCTCCGCCCCAGAGGCATGGTAGTTAGCCACTACACCACTCGACAGGCAGAGGCCCATCTTTGGGAGGGGCTCATAAGGGAGGGCGGAGAATGTAGTGCAAAACTTAAAATGCTCATAACTATTTTGTATTAAGCGTTTAGCAAATTCTGATTGCAGTTTCGGAATCCCCGTCGCCGACTCTATCAGACCCATATTTTTGCTAAGCGGTTTGCTGGGTTTTTTATTTGCACTTCCCTAGTAAGGTTTTCAGACCATCATCGGGGCCGGCGTCGACTGCGCCGATTATACTAGCCCAATAATGGGCGTTCTTGAATGTTATTTCACGATCTGCGACCTGCACGCCAAAAACACGTACAGTACGACTTTTCCCGGTAACCCATGGGCGGTTGTGGCTATTTTCCTTTTTGCGATAACGCTACGTTATTTAATAAAAAGCTCCGAGAAAAGGCCATCCAAAAGCACAGAGTATCCCGGCGCTAGACCCGAGTTTCCCAGGCTCTTGGCCGTGCTCTGTCCCCTGGCGGAATCTAAAATTGGCGACAGTTGCCGGGCCCTCGACCAGGAGACTGCTGGTAGATCCTATCCGAGACCCGAAAAAATCGCACTTTCGGGTAAACATCCCGGGTTCTTTCCGACCAAAAAGTCATTTTTTGGGGTGGGACCAGCGATCAAAAAGTCACCTCGGCCAGCCTTTAGAAATTGGGACAGCTCCAGACCTCTGTCTCGTACAATGAAGTCGGCAAGCCTCATTGTCGTCTTTTTCATTAGCCTGCATCTCATGGTTGATACAGCGCCAATCTATGACGTCAAGAAGTTGTGGAGCAATACCTGGAACAAGACCTGGGATGCGGTCAAGCGCGGGGGAAAATGGGCTAAGGAGGTAAGAAAAAGAAATGATTTTGGGTTGGCCATCAGTATCAATCAATCATTTTCAGAACATCTTTTCGTCGTCAATCTTCGTAAGCCCGGCACATGCCACGGTATGTGAAAGACAGTTTTTCATGAAGTCTGTCTCCTTGATAGTTGGGCGATCATTTACAAGCTTTTCTGGTTTTTATTGAACTAAACTCTAATTTTGAGTTTTTGCCATCGCCATTTGGTTTTTTTATTCTGCCGAAATAGCAAACTCTTGGTGTAGTTGCCGAGGCTTTAACGTATCCTTTTTTTAAATTTTTAGCAATGATTTTCCGGGTATAAGTAGAAATATCGAAATTGTGAGACCTTGGCGCTGGGGGAAGTAGTCAAAGTTAGAAGTAAGCTCCGTACGCTACGTACGTAGACGTTTAACTCCGAATAAGTCGTTTGAGGACAAGCTACTTTACAGAAATCATCTGGCCCAAAAGCAAAAAATGCTATAAAAGCCCCTATCTTTCCGTCGTGCTAAAGGTAGAGACTTTGGCTGATAAAAAGACTAGTGCCAACCGCGCGATACCGAGTTCCATTCGCTATGCCGAATTTTGCTATGCCGATTGACGCTGTGCCGATTTCCGCTATGCCGAATTTTCGCTATACCGAATTTTCGCTAGGCCGAATTTCAAAAAGGGCCAAATTTAAAAACCCGCAGATTTTCTGTTGCACCGCAAAGTCCCAGCCGATCTCAGTTATTAATATTAGTAGAGGATAGTAGTAGTAGGTAGCAAAAATTCGGCATAGCGAAATTCGGGATAGCGAAATTCGGCATAGCGAAAATTCGCCATAGTGAAAATTCGGCATAGTGAAAATTCGGCATAGTGAAAATTCCGCATGCCAATAATCGGCATACTGTAAATCGGCACAGCGAAAATCGGCATAGCAAGTATTTACCCGCGAGACCGCCCTAGTAAAAAAAATGCCTTGATAATTTAGTAATATTTGCAGCTGCACATAAACCCTCCGCCAGTATATTGCCACGAATACACGACACCTCCAAACCCATGCCTGCCCCTGTGACGACGAGTTAAAGACGCCAGGAACCGCCTTTTTAGGTTGCATTGTTTTCGGGTTCTGTTCGTGTATTATTTTTTTGGTCGCTTCGAAATTATGTGTTTGTAAGACTGGGTGATCAAGGCCGCCATCAACCAAGGAATTTTCTGCACTATTTTGTTGTAGGCAGCATCTTTTTTATTGCCATCGTATCGTCTTTTTATGAACTGAATAAAATTTGACGATACAAAGCTATTGGCATCAATTTCCGACCGATGGAACAAAATCGAAGTTTTTTGGCAACAATAGAAGGCATTTTTCAGGACAGAGAGAGCGAGAGAGACAGCGAGAGAGTGAGAGAAACAGAGAGAGAGAGAGAGAGAGAAAGAGAAAGAGAGAGATACTTAAAATTTTCAACTACGACATTAATGTGCGAACACGCCGAAAATTCCTCGATGTAGGCCTTTTTCATATCCGCAGTTGTCCAGGGTAGGGCAGACAGATAATTTTTGAATTTATCGGTTGAGCGTGATAAGAAACCCGGGCCTTGGTAACCCTATTGATCAGGAACGAGTGGAGCTTTATAGCCTTTCCTTAGTGCGCTTAACCTCCCGCGAATCCATCAGGACCATTCCGAGGGCTCCTGCTAGAAACTAAACGATGCTTCGCCTGCACCGATTTTGGGAGATGGCTGTTTCTTTAAGTTGCTGCCGCTTAGCTTTGACCTAGCTTCGGCTCTAACTTTTGCATGACCATTTTCAGGAACATATCAATAGTCGAGCGCCAGAATGCCTGGACCACAAACTCGAGAGCCGCCCGTCCGATTGCGTTTGGTATCGGTAGACCAGAGCCTTTTCCCAGATGACCAAAATCTCGAAATGATCTTTGTCGACTAACTGAATCATTAAACGCATGGGGTTTCCTACGGATCCGCAGTATTAGACATATCGAATGATGTTACCGAACTATCAAGCAATCCTTTCTTGGAGTACTTGCTGTTCTCCGATTCCTAGCTCCTAAAATTAAACGACAGTTGCCAGGTCCTCCTGACCCGGGGTTGGTCCCGCCTAAAGTCAAAGACGATCGCGTGAACATCGGCTTCTTCAGAGCTAAAGAAACCTTCTTGGAAAGTTGGCCCCGGGTCACGCCGGCTGTCCTATGAAACCGCCATTGCCCAACATTTTTACGACCGAAATGAGGGCCCAAATCTTCCGTATGTTGGCGATTTTCTTCTTTGGGATGGCGATGATCGCCACCGCTCTTCCGGCTTACGGTAATTCACGGGCCATGCAGAGCAACTATCCCTGGCCTGGCCCGAGGACGAATCCTTGGACCATAGTCGTAAGCCATTTTTATACTCCGTTTTTGGAACACTTTTCTAGTGCTTCTCTTGTATTGGGCGGGGGCTGGAACCAACTTCGCGTATTCAGCCTATAGCGACCTAGTGATCAGATTTAGTGTATTAGATTTGTTTTAGTAGCAAAAAATAGCCAAAATATCATAATTTTTAAAGGGGCACTTTCAGCAGCTGCGTTTTTCCACGAATCGTGGAAAAAATTGCATGCGAAATACCCGCGCCTCTCACCAGGGCGTGCTCTCTAACCGGAAATCCATGCAAACTTTTCCACGTTTCATGGCACACCCGGCACTGCTGAGGGTACCCCTTTAAGACGTCATGTTTTTGCCCATTTCTGTCTGTCGGCTCATGCCCAAGCGGTTCCTGTATTCAACAAAATCCATAGTTACCTCGTAAGCCCTCCAAATGAAGCGACCACTCACCATCTATCAATTTTCAGTTCCACAGTAACCCACCGCCAGTGTATTGCTCTGACTATAGACAACCGCCCCCAGGATGCATTGGTTTCTATAGTAGGTGTTTACTGTGAGATAATTCCTTGCAAAGAATTTCACTGCGTTGCTACACCAAATTTTCAGTTATCGCCTGATACCGGGGATCTGTGTGTAGAAGAAGCTGCTAGCTGGGGTCGATAAACCAGTATGAAATCCGTTATTAATGTCGATTATATTGGCTTTGTGATAGTGATAAAATTTCTTTATTGTGAAGTATCAAAACAATAAACTCGGTCCACACACACTGGTATCTAATATTGACAAAAACGAGAAAAATTTATCTAAAGGAGGTCCCAATAAAAAAGTCACGCTGGCCTTTTGTCTTTTAGGGCGGAATCTATTTGAAATTTTTGACAGCGATGCGTAAAGGTATTTTAAAAGTCTCGGGATATTTCCGTTAGATACAGTAATTTTCAAGTTATGGCAAAATCAACTCTATCTTACGTCGTTTTCGAATGAATTAGGCCTAGGGATGCATGGTGCAAACGGCGGTGCTTTTAAGTCACTTTAACAAATATAACCGGGCCTGATCTTAAAGGGCTGCCGACGGCATGTGTCGATCCCCCTCATCAACAAATTGGCAAGTAGCCAACGGGGGAGAGAGCGCGCCCAGGGGAGAGGCGCAGAGACATTTGCTTTTCCGCGCGTAATCGATTGTCTATGCCGTCGGCATCCCTTTAATTCCCTATATATACGCATAGAACGATTATAGGTACAAAGTGCGAGACACAGGCAAGCTTTTTTTTGCCGAAGATGAGGGCACTTTAGAGCGGCGGCCGACCACATGGAGTAAAAAATGGACACTGTCCGTCTGCGATATTCAAAGAGACAACCGTTCGCTACGCCGGTCTGAAAGTGTTACAATTCTAGATGCGTCTTCTACTTTTCTGCGTTTTAATTCTGGAGCTGCTCACTTTATTGTATGGCGCACCATGCCGTTTGATGAAAGCGAAGCAAAAGTTTAGAGGGGTAGTCTTATTTTTCAGCGGTTTTCTTTTGTTAAAATATCTTTAAAAAGTTGTTATGTCATGTTTAGCAGCATCACATCGCTCCTGCTCCACAATATTGTCGAGACTACACGGCTCCACCGGCCAATTACATCAGTTGATTTTAGAAGAACCGATTGCCGTCAAAAATGCACTTCTAATGCGAACCGCCACTTGCCAATTCCTATCCGATTTTTCCGTCAAATAAACAGTTTCTTTTCCAAGTCAAAGAGACTCAAAACAGCCCCAAACAGAAGAAAAAGTGAGCGCTCGCTGAGGCCCCCAAAATTTGTGTATTATTTTGCGCCCACGTTTCTTTTTTGAGCACAAATTGACCCGCAAGTTGGTCTATATAAGGGAGGAGTGTAGCACAAAGATAAATTATAGCCATGAAGCTCCTTATTCTTTTGGTTCTGATTTTTCTCGTCGGAGTCGTGGCGCGCCGTAAAGGTTCCGGGGACACGATGAACCCATTCGGGGTATTTTAAATAACGTGAATCTAATCAAACTTCATCTAATCTGTTTAGCTGGCCAGCATAAATTCCCTACCAAAATACTGCATCGATTACAAGAAGCCTAGGCCACCCGGCTGCGTTTGGAAATGACGGCGGACGACTTTTTGCGGTTGCTGTTATGCTGGTTCCGCTTTTCGGTCAACTTTTGAAGCAATAAAAATGCAGGCATGACAAGCGATACTAACTATAAACAAACGGCTTTGCGAGTGTCCTGTTCAAAAAAGGATAGCGATTTTTTGACGCCTCGGGTGTTCCGAAAATTCGGACACCCACGCATCCGTGGTCGGCCCGAATGGGCTGTATATAAAGCATGATAATCTTGGCGCTATTGCTAACAAATCATGCTTGTCAAGCTGTATATCTTCTATTACATCGTGTTCACCTTTATGCCTAATTTGATGGCGTTGGATCATCACGTAGGAGTTTCTTTCATGCGGGATACATTCTTACACTTCAGATATCATATTTTTCTAACGAGACAAAAGTAGCTACATTAAAGGGACCCCCGATGCCAAAAATTGCGTTACGGCCCGAAAACCGGAGCCCTGTACGTTGGAGTCCTCTGTACGCCCAGGGGCGCAAGAAATCACCTCGAAATCACGTTAATCGCAGTTTCTGAGCCCAATCTTATGATGAAAACACCAAAAATATCTCAACTTAAGCGAGGATTTCAAAAATGCGCTCAGAATGCGCGAATTATAGTGTTTTCACAAAGAAACCGGGCGAAAACAGTTTCGCGCAAAAATCGAAAGAGCGAGGGCACTCGTCCGCACAGCGCCTGCTGGCAATTTGCCAGGAATCAAAAAGGCCTCCCAAAAGGGCCTAGATTTGGCAGTTGGGTTCCCCTTTAATGACAGTATACAGGGTGTCCCAAAAAAACGACCCATCTGGCATTTCGCCGTGTTACATCCAATCGGTCCCAAATTTGGACCAGAGGTGTATTATCAGACCCTAAATAAGAACAATCCTGAGTTATAGCCCGGTAGCTACAGTCGTTCTCGAGTTATAGCAAAAACAAACTTTATTTTCCATTTTTCAGGGTTTTCGTGGAATTAGACCCCCTTAAACATTAAGTGAAAATGATCCGGTAGGCCTGCTTTACCGTAAAAATTTTTTTCCCGAGTAAAATTAATTAAATAAGCTTCGATTTAAGCAATTTTTACGACGCAAAATTACCCAAGTTCTTAAGCGAAATTAGGGATTCGCAGCCGGAAGTCGATGCAAATCGATGCAAAGTCCAAAAAGTTAGCCGATAAAACTGTTCAGAATTCCGGGAAAAACAGTATTTTCGTTATAACTTTAAAACTACTGTAGCTATGGGGCTGTAAGTCAGGATTGTTGTTATTTAGGGTCTGATACACCTCTGGTCCAAATTTGGGGCCGGTTGGATGCAACACGGCGAAATGCCAGATGGGTCGTTTTTTTGGGACACCCTGTAATTACAAGCCACATTCATTTTCCATAGCATCACATCAACAGTCCACCGGCATTCTGCGACGACTATATGCTCCGTCCGCCAGGATGTGCGCGAGAAAATGGTAGAACTTCAATGAAGTCTAACCTCTAATTTCAGCTGTCGAAGCCTGGATCCGGGAAACTTTTTCGAGCTCGCGGACGGAATGATTGATCATCTGAATTTCAAGTCGCTTTATACAGATAAAGAATCCTCAAAAACAACCAAAGGGGTCAAAAAGCAAAGATCAAAAGCGCTTTACGTCTGCTCCTTGACCTCGCCGAACTTGTTGCATAATTTTACGCCCACGCCGCGAAGAAAAAAGCTATAAAAGTATCTTGTGGAGGGGGGTTTTCATCGAGATGAAGCTCCACATTTTCCTGACCGTGTTGGCTCTTGGCTTCCATGGATTGGTCGCTCATCGTGGCGATAGAGTGAGCTCGAGCTCGTCGGATGAGCGGAAGGAGGTATGTCGAAGTTTCAAACCGAAATCGGAGCTATCGGCACCTGGTTGTAGAATCGCTTGGTTTTGACACTTCCCACTGCCCTCAAAATCAATCATAATTTTAGGTCAATCATATAAAAGTACCCCTACTCACCATCGGGCGTCAGCCAGTTTACTGCCGCGACTATGTCAAACCGCCCAAGGGTTGCATCTATGAGGACTGAATGGCTTGGATTAATAAATCTAAATCAGTTGAACAGGGTTTTACATGACTTCAAAGGTTATTAGCTCTTCTAGCCTAATACTCTTTTCACCTCCATTTTTTTCTTTCCTCTTCTCCTTTCCAGAACTTGTTCGATAAATTTTTTTAGTCACTCTCTCTCTCTCTGCCTATATCTCTCTCGCCCACCATCGCTCTCGCCTTCTATTTTTCTCTAGCACTCTATCTATCTCACTCTCTCCCTCCCTCACTCTTCCGAATGCCCCTATTCACAGGTAGTTTCAATCAAAAATCTTTCCCAGTTATTGGATAGCGCGCTCCGAGGGCTTGATTTTAACACCCTTGAAGTCCCCCTAGCTCAACAAAAGTTCCATGAGTTTCCTCTTCAAAGTTTTCTACTTGTTCAAGAATGTACAACATTTTTGTTTATTCTTCATACCCAGCATATTTAAGCATTCTGGCAAGGTAATGATGGTTCTATTCGTCTCCATTCCCGAGATATGTTGATGCAAACCACGGGCTTTTTTGCACCCCCTATATGCTTCGATACCTATTTTTTGGAAGATCGATAATGAGAGGGTGCGTGAGAGATTCAGGGAAAAATGTTCCCGTCCGAACGAACTACGATTCCGTCAAACGCACGCTTGCCTTCAGTATCACCTGCCCACCAGCAGCCCAAGCATACGGCCCCCCACCCTTTCCGCTTGGTATTTTCGATTTTTTGAACCACTCTCTTGCCTTTCTAATAATGTTATATGACGTTCTACCACTTCGCGAAGCGCTGCTGACGCTCTGCATCTTAACCGGGACCCCGCTTTTCATGTTCCTGCTCTACCTCACGTTTTCGGCCTCCCCGGCAGCCATGCAGCAGATGAGGTTCTACCTCATTGACACCTTGGTGGGTGCTTTATTTCAAGGCGTTTAGTATTGCCAAAGAAGAAACCTGCTACTTCCAGGTTGCCGCCATGCTTCTCACCCTTGTATGTGCCATCATAGCGCTTCCGTATTTTCGAAAAAGTGACGACATCGCCGAGTTGATTTCAATGGGTCTGCTGGCTTTGAAAGTGTCAAGCGTCAACCATCCAATATCTTGGGTGGGATTTGCTGTCATCATGTCGAAAATCAAGATGCCGAAATGCCAGAATGTCGAAAAACATCCAGTCGAAATAAGAATGTCAAAATGTCAGAATGACGAAATTTCATAAAGTCGAAATTTCGGTATATGTATGCTAGGCAGGGCAGGGTCAATTTTGCGCAAAGTGGGGGGGGGGAGGACAGAGCATCGATGTCTTTGTCGATATTTTCGTTAGTTTTTTGTGATTTTTGCAACGCCATTCGATAGAGCATCCAAAAATATACTAAGTTTTTGTTTAAGTCCAAAGTATTGTCATATAAAAAAATCACAACAAAAATAGCCTTTGAAAATCGGCTTGTGCGTCTGGGTTTCATAATTCGCGCATTTTTTCGACATTCGACAGACGCATTCGATAGGGCATCCAAAAATATACGTCGAGTTTCAATTTTAGTTCAGAAAACTCAGACCTATTACTGACAAATTCCCGGCACTTTAGGGACTTTTTGGGTTTGCTGCCGCAAACTGCTGCCGGGCCGGCGCAATTTCCTTCAAATATCGCTTCGAATGCATCGTTTTTGGTTCGCTCAAAGCGCACTGGTTCCGCATCAGGCCGCTCGTCGTGCCGCTGATGAGCATCTCTCCATTCATTTGCGTGTTATTGATCATCGTCTACGCCTTCGAACCGCAGCTGTACGCCTTGACAATGGTATCCGGCCCATTTTTTTACGGGCTTGGGGCGGATTTTTTGGTTCAGGACTGTTACTGGGGGGCGGATTTTAGCAAGGGGGAAACACTTTCTGTTTTCCACCCAAACCTACCGGTTGATAATGTATTTTTATAGCGTTTTTAGTAGTTTTTGATCGCTAGAAAGTCATAGAAAATGTTATTAAAAATTCTAAAAATACGAAAATTTTATTTCTTTATTTTAGCTAATTTTTGAAAGTTTTATTATTCTTTAGTTTTGTTTTGATATCTAAAAACTATGTATAAGTCAATAACACTGGTTTCTTTTTTGTTATAGAGCCGTCGAGGAGCACCGGGAAAAATTTGTTCCCCCCGCTCACCCCCGCTAACCGTCCAGAACGGATTCTTTTTTAGAATGTCTATTCGCTCAGCGGTTGGCAGCCGGTGGAGCTTCAAGCGCTGCGTTTCATATATTCCTGCGTTTACATCGTGCCCACCGTTGTGATGCTCATCATCTTCTGGCCAATGTTCGCCTTTTTCGTCGGCGCCACGTTTCATTTTCTGTTTCGCAGCCGGGCTGTCGAGCATAAACTATCGCCAAAGACGCTGAATTCCCAACGTCGAGCATTTGTGGGGCTGTTAATCCAGGTGACGTTAATTCTGCACTAAAATGGTAGCTTGGTTTTAAAGGGGCTAGGAAGTGAAAATTTAACTGATTCCCAGAACTCAAAGGGGTTAGGAAACGGAAACGGTTTCAGAGTATATCTACGCTTTTCTCTGCAGTTGGTCTGATGGTGCTTAGCGCCATTGTGATATTTACAGGCGTCGAGTGGTTATTGCCCGGTCAGTAGATTCTCTCTCTCTCTCTCTCTCTCTCTCTCTCTCTCTCACTCTCTCTCGCTCTCTCTCTCTCGCGCCCTTGACCTTTGTAACCAAAAATATTTTTAGCAAATAACTTGTTGGTTTCGGTGATGCTCCCTTGGTACGTCCATATTTATGCCCTATCGATTTTGCTCACGACAGGGCCTTACAAAGACCACACGCGACAACTGATATGTGGTGCGAAAGCCACTGCTCAACCCATATCTTTTCTTCTGAAAAGTAAATAAATATGGTGGAATAAGTTGTTGTCTAGAAGATAAGAAAGAGGGAGAGGGAGAGAGAGAGAGAGAGAAGAGAGGGAGAGAGAGAGAGTGAGAGAGATTAAATACGTAAATTTTCTCACGCTGGAGTTGGCACAGTTCCCGTAAGATACCCAAAATACATTTATCATCCAAAGGAACACAATTGGAGCAAGAGATACGAGTATATGGCAAGAAGTGTGTGAGTGGTGATGGCAATTAAAACAGTTAGCACCCGATAGATGGATTGAGGGGGGAGGAGGAGGCAGAGAAATGAAGTGGAGCACGAGCCGGAAATTCTGGAAGCAAATAGCGAATCAGAGGCAATGAAATTCAAGCGAATTAAGCACACCAAAAAGTAGGCGTGGGGAAATGGGAGGAGCTTTAAAGGGGTTGTAACAGCGAGAATTCGTTGTCTTCCTCTTTTTCGATGAGAAATATGGCTGTCACCACCCCTTTAAAGCCAAGAAAGCCTAGGCGTTGAGCATTATGAGGTTGTTGAGCGGCGTCTGCGAGGATATGCGTTGCATCGAGCGTCTGAAGAACCGCGAGAGCCGCTTCGGCCGGAAGTAGCGCAACGCGACGAAGATGAGCACCAGGTTGACGCCGATGATGAGCAGCGCCGGGCCGAGGAAGGAGGTGCTGCTCAATCTGTAAAAAACTGGGGTTGATGCTCATATCATTCGTGACTAACTCGACGTGCACCTGCTCGAGCTTCAGCATTTGCGTCGGCTCGATGAGACGTTGCTCGAGGCTGAAATTTACGGTATTTTGCTAATTTTCGTTATAAAGTTAATAGGCTGGTAGGTCATGCTCACTCCAGCCATATCCGCTCCGAGTCGACGACGCTGTGGCACTCGCCGACGACGATTTTTCGTTGTTGGAACTTCTCGATGACGACATCGGAGGAGGCGCCGAGGAGACCGGCTCTAAAGTGCGAGATGCAGGAGAGAGACACAGATAGAGAGCGCGCGATAGAGAGCGAGAGAGAGCGAGAGAAAGTGAGTGAGAGAGATTTTCAACTCACGGATGTAACTGCCGTAGCTCGATCCCAACCTTCACCCTGGCAATCCCGGTAATAAGCACGTCATCTATCTAAAAACCCATGATTCCAAGGTACACCTCTTTACGCCCTACCGTAATGTAAGGGATTGAGTCAATGGCTTCGAGTAATTTTGGGACCGCGTCCATTGGAAGAACGTACGCTAGAATGGGGAGAGTTAGCGAGAGCGAGAGAGAGAAAGAGAGAGAGAGAAAAAAGAGCAAACGAGAGAGGGAGAGAGAAGAGAGGAGAGAGAGAGAGAGAGAGAGAGAGAGAGAGAGACAGAGGTAGAGACTGACCAGCGCCCGCGCAGTAGTCAGGGAATACCGAAGCCGGGTAGCTCTCCAGGGGGACGTACCTGAAACGAAACCCGGCTTTCAAGCGACCGGAAAGAGAAGGTTTTCCCTTCCCAGTCCCTTTAAAAGCTCCTACCACCGATTTTCCGGGTCCCGATGCACTATCGCGTCGTGGTACGAGTTGCCCATGCAGATGATCAGCTCCTCGCCGAGTTCCGGGCTAAAATACGGAACTTTGGAGAGAGAGAGAGAGAGAGCACGTGACAGGAGAGAGAGAGAGAGAGAGAGAGAGAGAGAGAGAGAGAGAGAGAGAGAGAGAGAGAGAGAGAGAGAGGAGAGGAGAGGGAGAGGGAGAGAGAGGGAGAGGGAGAGGGAGAGAGAGCGAGGAGAAAGGTTCTACGAACTTGATGAGATTGTGGAAGATGGTGTCGACGTCGATGATCACGTCATCGTCCAGGTGGACGATGTGGCGACTCCAGGGGCAATTCGCAACCGCATACCGCATCCAAAGGAGGCTCTAAAAATTCGGTAAAACGAATAGAATAAAAAAACCGCATTTTCCAGATAGGTAGGTATAAGATAGGTAGGTACAGATAGGTATAAGTAGCAACTCTTACTGTAGAATAGCAAACTGTAGCATACTGTACAATCGAACCGGACTACAAAATACACCTACGGACACTGGCAAAAAATACGAATTTTTACACGAATTTGGCGAAAATAGGCTTGTCACGGCCCCCTTAAAACCCGCAACCCAAAAATACCTTTATTGTTAAGTTCTTGTAGATGTCGACGAAGCCGCCCTGCAGAATGTCGCCGTACATTTCCGATTCTTCGCGGGTCCACCTAAAATGCATTGTAGAACATTTAAAGGGACGATGAAGGCAACTCCATAACTCAAAATCACCCACTTTTGAAACATCGGCATATTCGCGTCCTCGCCGACCACGAAAAGCACTTGGAAGCTGTACTGAAATGGGGTTCTTTTGTAGCTGCACGATAGTGTAGCGGAGTGTTCCGTAGTGTACCGTAGTGTACCGTACCTTTGCCTTCAGATATTTCTGGGCAAACGTTCGGCGTATGACGGCCCGTCGCTGGTAGTTGCCCTCGGCCGAGTGGATGACGACGAGTGTCTGAAGAAGTTGTTAAAAAGCTGTCCAAGCACCTCTACATCCGAGCTGCACACGTTCGGCGATATTCGGATCGGCATCGGGTCGAGGAACTGGAAACGGAAGTGGTTCATTGCATTAATGGTACTCCTCGTCTAGCGTCTTTTCCATCCGATCTCGATTTTTGTACCTCCCCCTTGCACTGCAGGTCTGTAAAGTATACCAAAATGTAGCTCATGCCTTGGAGAACAAGAAAAAATCTATGAACAAAAATTAAGTATACCAAAATCTCAAGGATACCTAGAAAATCAGACGATATTAATTTTTGAGTCGAAAAACAGCTGGAGAGACAGTGCTTGGAGCAGGCAGGATGTGAATCCGAATTTGCTCGCCTTCGGTTAAATTTTTGGCGTTAAATCCATTATTATCCTAATCTCCAGATGAAGAGCTACATTTTAGTATACTTTACAGTCCTATAGCTCCAGGGGGGAGTCGAGAAATAAGCTTTTGATGGCCAGCCTGCTTACTAGCCTTTTAGCGTGAGCAGTACATTGACGGGCCAAAAACCCACGACTTTCGGGTTAAACTTCATTAATGCATATTTGAATAACTCACCGGTGACCGAGAGGCGTGCAGCAGCGGCGGCTCGGCTTGACTTGAAAATAGGGCCGGAGTCCCGTCAATAGTCGAAATGTCAAGAATTAGTAGAAGGACGAGTACGGACAGCCCCTCGTCTGCCCGCCACTTCCAAAACATCGGCCGGCCGGCAGCAGCCTCACCCAAGCGAGGCTGCCCCAAGTCGACGATTGCAACGGATTCTGGGTCGAAATTAGCAATGGTATCACCGGAAGTGAGGTGGGCAATATTGAAAAATGCAAAGGAATGCGAATGCGCCGAATTCTATATGCAAAATAGGTTTAGACGGCAAAAAACGTAAATTAAAATTTCAGGAGTTTGACGTTCAGTGAGAAAGCGTGAGAAAAGGAGAGAGAGAGAGAGAGCGAGAGCGGTGGAGATAGCGAGAGAGAGTGGGAGGGAGAGAGAACTAGTGAGAGAAATAGAGAGAGAGCCAGAGAGAGAGGAGGGAGAGGGAGAGAGGGAGAGAGGGAGAGAGGGAGAGGGAGGGAGAGAGCGAGAGAGAGAGAGAGTGAAAGCGTGCAAAAGGCGCATAGGCACAGAATTTGTCGAAAAGACAAAATAAAAGCTCATGCGGATTTGAGAATCAGACCCAATAGGGTGGGTGAGGAGCACGAGCTCTACCAAAGCTTCCAGAGTTGGAGCTAATTTTTTACATTTTCCTTGTGGACTGAAGCCAGGTAGAGATTTAGTACTATTCAAAAACCAGTGATGAGCGGGAACAGTGCGTAAGGAGTAGCCGCCACTCAAATTCTTAACGAAGTTTTCCTGGCCTCCAGACCTGAATAATCGGTTTATAAAAAGGACATTCAGAAGGCAAAAGAGCACACCAAGCCGGGGCTGGACCCTAAAAAGACAGCTTTTCACACACAGACACGCATACAGGAAGAGCCACCCGAACCATGTCGGCTTTTCCTCCGGAGTGAGAAGTGTGATAAGGGCCCCCACCCTCGGAAAAATCGTTTTCTTTTGCTAGTGCTTTAGACAAAGGCACGTAGCCATGTTTCAGGGCTCATCTCCTGGGATTGCGGGGGTTTTTTGGGGCGGAAAAAGTTTGATATGCGGATAAAACACGCGGCTAAAACACGGAAGTAGGCGGTTTTTTCGGTTTCTCATACCTTGAGGGGTCTGGGGTTACGGTATTGTTTCTTTTTAGCACAACATCTTTTTAAAGAATTTTTGTAATTTCTATACCTTAAAAAACAAAGAATTCGAGTTCCAGGTACAAAAATGCAAAATTTTGATTTTAGAGCATTTTTGCCATTTTGAAACCACATATTTAACCTAATTTGTAGGTTTTTACTGTTGTTAAAAGGGTCTTTCAATTTTTTTAGAGATGTTTTTTATACTTAAGCCATATTTTTTTCATGTGAAAGTTTTAGAAAGCCGGAAAACCGCGAAAAACGCCCATTTACCCCGGGAAAATCAATTATCAAAATCGTGAAAATAAATTTTTATCAAATTTCTTAGATTTCAAAGTATCAATAAATTTTAAGTGTTTTAAATTAATTGAGCTGAAAAAAACTTTGTTGTCTTTGTTTTTTTTTTGTTTGATTTGTTAAAAAAGAAAAGAATGAAAAGAAAAATGCCATTTTTCCGGCCATCAAAAAACCCCAAACCAGGCCCCCGCAGCCGGTTGCCGGTCGCTTATCGATTGTGAAGCTTTTAGGGAAGCATTGAAATGTGGTGTTCAACGGGAAAAGCATAGAAAAAAGGAAGCAGGCAACAACGATTTGGTCCAGACGCTGAAAATCGAATCGAAGCGAACCAAATGGAAGCACGAAGAGCGGGCGAGAACATCGGCCATAATCGTGGGAATCTTCGGCTTTTCCAAAATGTTCCATAATCAAGACAATAAGAAATCAAGCTTTATTCGACGCGCAAAATTAAGCGAAAAAAATTGAGCGGAAAAGAGGCATTCAGAGTCCCTTGTTGTAGTAGACGACGTCCGGCGGGTTGGGGCGGCTGCGGATGTAGGCTTGGAGCTCGGGCTCAAGGAGGGACACCTGGAAACGAACAAGTTTTTGAATAAGCTTGTACGCTCTATCTCTATCTCTCTATATCTCTCTCTCATTTGCTTGCTCTCTCGCTCTCTCTCGCTCTCTCTCTCTCTCTCTTTCTCTCCTTCGTGTTTTTAAAGACTCTAAAACACAGGCGCTTCACGGCCCTGTTGCAGACTCCTTGTCGTGGCGATGATTCACCAGAAGAGGAGAGAGAACGAGAGAGAGAGAGAGAGAGAGAGAGAGACAGAGAGAGAGCGATAGAATCACAGACACGTCATCTTCCCCTTCGTAACAAAAAAAGATAAGCCTGGCGCGATGAGTGGTGCCGAAATAGCCAAGGGGCCAAATTTCTGATGGCCACGAGGCGAGAGAGAGAGAGAGCGAGAGAGAGAGAGACCAAATCATGAGATGAGCCAAAAATTACGAGAACTACTCTCTACGTAATGTGTAATCACCACATCAAAAATTCGTCATTTTGCTGCTGTGTCATTTGGCCTCGCCCATCAGCCAAAATTGTAAGAAAAATTTTGGACCAAATTCCGTTTACTCCGGATAAAGTGGAAAATGATAAAAAATTGTTGTTTTTGCCAAGTGAATTTTTAAAAGCATTTTATAGCTTTTTCAGGTGTTTAGTGCTATTTTAGCTACGAAATCTTCGAAAAGTACAAAAATGTATTTTTTTGAAGGGTTATTACGGGTTTATACGATCCCCGATGCGAGATTTACAGCTCCGACCTCTTCGGGAAGTACGAAAAGTTCCGAAATGCCGGCACAAAAAGCCCAAAACAAACCTTGATGCTGCTCTTTTGCGGGAAGAGGGCGCAGCACAGCGGGGTGGAGAAGACGAGACACAGTCCGGCGAGCGCCGTCTGAATCGGCACACCGAGCCACGGGCGCGCGTGGTACCACTTCTTCTTCGTGATCACGTTCATGATCAACGGGATTCCGACTAAAAACATGTTTTTTAAATCCGTTTAAAGGGAGCACTACAGCTAGACTACTTGAAAATGCTCGAAAAGCTCCTCACCAAAACTTGGCACGGCCATCCCGATCCGCGAGAGCACCACCTGAAGTTTCAAAAATTTGAAAATTCATGCGAAAGCAAAATTATTTTCAGGCCAGGGCTCGAACCCGGACCCCAAACTCAAAACCCCGCCCCGATCCACTGCGCCAACCTGCGGGACGGCAATCTTCGGGACTCGCTTCGACTCGCCCAGCACCTGGCCATCGCGGTCTTCCACTGGGATCCCCTTCACGAATTCGCTGCAAAATTGAAGGGTACTTTCGCGTTATCGGGGGGGAGGGGGCGAAATTTTTTCTATGAGTTGCGGGATGTAATAGTAATGAAAGTATTTTAATCGCTTTTTGGTTAAAATGAACAAAGTTTCAAGTCGAAACTTCTCAAAAATTTAGAAAAAGACTTTCTAACCTGAAATTTTGGCCAAAAATCTACCATTTTCGGTTGGAAAAGTTCATATTTTTATTTTTCAACAAAAAGTTGTACATATTTTTCGTTTACAATTAAGAAAAACCGTTTAGAAACACTTCCCTGATTATTAGAAAAGTTGAGTTGAGGGAAAACATCGAACCCCGGATAATGCCAAAGAACCAGACTCGGAAATGCGGAACGAAGTATCCTAGCGTATTGTGGAGGAAAGTGGATTTAAAGGGATACGCAAGCAAAAAAAAGCAAATCTCGCTCACGTGCTCCTCATGATCGGAATGTTGACGGCGTTGGCGACGGCGACGGCGGCGAACGGGACGAGGCGCCCCTTGAAGCTGTTGCCGTCCTGGAATCGATAATTTTCAAATCGTTGTCCTCGTCAACCTTGACCAAAGAGTTGAGGTACAACGCCGAGCCGACGGCCGCCCCCGTGGCGCAAATGTACGAGAAGAGGAGACGCTCATTCTGGAAAATAAGGAATTGGGTTTTAACGGATGGTGACAGGAAGTGAAACACCTTACCGAAGCTGCATGCGGTCCGGATCGATTGGTGTAGTTGACTTGGGCGTTGAAGCTTTGGTTTAGCTGAAAAGAGGTGTGTGGGGCGAGAGAGAGAGACAAAGAGAGAGAGAACAAGACATACCCAATTCCAAAAAACGACATGATGGAACTGGCGGTAGAAGGCCAGCATGCCGCCCGTCAGCAACATGTTGCCCCAAACCTGAAAAATCGCATCTGTGTGTGTAGTTTGTAGTCAGAGAAAAATGTGAGAAACAGGGGGGAGAGAGAGAGCGAGAGGGAGAGAGAGAGCAAGACCCCCAGTGAACATACCTGAAAGCTCATCCTTCCGGTGAGAAACATCAGATTCCCGCTGTCCGGATGAAAGGCCGAGTCGTAGAGGTGCTTGGCCTTCCACAGTTGCCCCACCGTCAGGCTCGGCTCGATCTCGCCCTTCCTAAAATGAGAAAGATCATCTACAGCAACTGAAAACTCTACTTGTATCCCTGCACAATCGTCTTGCAGTTCTCCAGCGTCGACGGGAGGGCGAACGCGTTCAGCGGGTTTATCGTCGTGAAGAAGTGGAGGGCCCTAGCAAAGGGGTAAGTTTAAAAGGACTGACAAGGGAAGGCCAAGGATTTTCTTGGGTATGGATTGGCGATCGTCTTTGAGGTTGCCGAGCGCTGCAACGCCGGGAAAATTTCACTTTACGGTAACTAAATAAAATGCCGATTTTTCTATTGGAATCGATAGATCTCGTCGAGTTCTACCATTTTCAGTCGAAAAAACTATTGGGACTCGCTTCTAAAAAAAGTTATAAATATTTTAAATTGGCTAGTTCACTTTACGGTAACTAAATGAAATCTCGATTTTTCGACTGGAACCGATAAATCTCATCGAGTTCTTGCGTTTCCCGTTGAAAAAACGATTGGGACTTGCTTTTAACAAAAGTTATAAACGATTTAAAGTGGTTGGTTCACTTTACGGTAACCTCGTAAAAATGTGATTTTTCACCTGGGATAAATAGATCTCGTCGAGTTCTAGCAATTACAGTTGAACAAAACTTTGGGAAAGTTGTGGAGGAGGCCACACTATATTTTTGACATTTTTGACAGTGACATTGTCAGCAGGGGGCCGTCGCTTCGGATGGGCTGCCGCTCACTCTTCCGAAATCGGGGCCCCCCGGCCGCTTCGCCGGCCTTGGCGCCCCCATTTCGAAACCCTGTACGAGCTCGCACCCATCCGAAGCGACTAGGCCCCCGGTGGCACGAAGCCTTTTTCTAGTCGCAGAGCGGAGGAGTAGCGGTCACTTCCCTCCAAATTGCGTGACTCCTGTTGCAAAACCGTCTTTTTGATGTTTCAGAAATTCAGAAATTCGGAGGAAGTGCAAAATGTGTGCTAATAAAGTTTTTCCTGTGCCTTTTGCAGCAGCCCGTATTTGGTACCCCAGTACGTTCACAACTATTACGTTTTTCCGTACAAAGGAGCCCCTCGTAGTCGAAACCGACTTTTTCGATGCTTGGTGAATTGGTTTAAAACAGCTATAACTTTTGTTAAAAGCGAGTCCCAATCGTTTTTTCAACGGGAAACGCGAGAACTCGATGAGATTTATCGATTCTAATCGAAAAATCGACATTTTATTTAATTACCGTAAAGTGAAATTTAGCCGCAACGCCCTTACTGTAGCTCCCAAAAATTGCCAAAAACCCACCTCCCCTGGTAGGTGTTCTGGTCCCAGCGCGGGCGCGTAATGTCCGGCCGCGGGAAGACGTCAATGACCCGTTTCGAATCCATTTTCGCCTAAATTCAACCAAAATCGATAAATGGACTACGGTAACCCACAAAATCTCAGGTAACGCCGTGTTGCACTTGACAATGACAATCGCCCTCAAAAAACCAATAGATTACGAAAAAGACTTAAAACTACCAAATTGGACGAAGTTCCTAGAAAAATGACTGGTTTTCGGGTTGCGGAAGAAATTTTGAGGAAGATGCAAATTTATGGAATTTTAATCTTGGGTTTTTTTATGCTGCCGTATGCAAATTTATGGCGGTCTAATTTTTTTGTCGAAAAAAACTAGATAATTCGAGAGCGATAGGGAGATAAATAGAGAGAGGAAGGAGAGGAGAGAGAGAGAGAGAGAGAGAGAGAGAGAGAGAGAGAGCGCGCGAGAGAGAGAAAGAGGGAGAGAGGAGAGAGGGAGAGAGAGCGAGAGAGGAGAGAGAAAGATAAAGAGAGAGAGCGAGAGAGAGAGAGAGAGAGAAGAGAGAGAGAGAGCGCGAGAGAGAGAAGAGGGAGAGAGGAGAGAGAAAGATAAAGAGAGAGAGCGAGAGAGAGAGAGAGAGAGAGAGAGAGAGAGAGAGAGAGAGAGAGAGAGAGAGAGAGCGCGAGAGGGAGCGAACCCGCAAGAGAGAACGAAATTTCCACGAATTTTTTTCATTTTTCCTCTGTAAATCCTTGTTTCGATTTTTTACTCAGTTCGACAATATTTGTTCCAAATTTTATCCCATAATATACAAAAATAGAGTTAAGTTAAGGTATCGGCTTCGCTATAGGAATATGGTTGGACATGTTACGAAAGTCTGGTATCAAAAAGTGTGGGTATAACTTATGAAATAGCATTTGGGAGCTAATTTAAAGAAGGGTTAACAAGGTATATACACAGGAATGTAACGGAACCAACAAGGGCTATAAGGGGGGATTACGGTAGGCCGATAAATTAGCGCATCAGGGTGGTGTTTTGACGATCAAAGTTGGATTCACTTGAAAGAGCTATGAAATTTGGCTGGGGAACTTGAGAGACTTGGGGAGCTTCGGGAGCTTCGGGAGCTTATTTCAGGTAGTTGGACGATGATGGCAGCTCGTCGTCGGATGAGTACGAGACGCTACTATTGTCGGTGTCGCGATCCGAGTGCCGACGGGCTTTCCGAATCGGATCCGGAAGCGGTGACGGTGGAGGGGTGAACTGAAAAAAAAACGAGGTTTGAGACGCAGCAGGAATTTGGAGGAATTCTGTTTTGAAAAGATCAAAAAAGTCATACCTCCGGCGTCGAGGGCGGCGACGGCGTTGAGCAGCTGGTGGAGAACGGCGAGTTCGAGGAGGTCGATGTTTTGCGGCGGACCTCGGCTGCGTCAAGGAACTGGAGACGCGGCAGCGCACGGGCCGTCAATTGCCTGGAAAAATTTTGATGAATTTCGATTTGCCTGAACTTACCGATGACGGCGGTAGGTCGAAAGATCGGCCTTCTTATGGATAGGATGAGGCCAGCCGGGATTTCCGATCAAAGAGAGAAATTCCAGGGCTGGGCAGGCTTCTTGAAGATGTTGGAGTAGGAGGGAGACGTTGCGAATCTAGAAAAATAGTTTTAGGATGTGCCTCGTGTTGAACGGGTTGCGGGCGCGTCGCGCGTTCCTGAGCCGCTGTGCGGCAAATTTTAGCATTGCGTTTTAGGTTATAGAGCTGCACCGCTAAAACGAAAGCGTCGTGTTTCACTTCCCCGCGTCGCGGTAGCGTTGTTATTATTTTTAGAAATTTATCAATTGCGCAGCCGTAAGCCTTACCTTATTTGCGTTCAGCGAGAGAGTCCTGAGCCGCGGAAATGCAGGAATATGCAGCGCGTTCTCGTTCAGCACGTTCCCATCGGCGATCAAATGCTCGACCGTCAGACGATTTTCGATTACGGTGCCAGGCAGCGTACTGTAATAGAATGAGATATCATGGAGAGGTCTATTCATGCTTTCAAAGGGCATGATAAATCCCAAGAAAACTTACTGTAGCTGCTGGTGGGAGATGTCGATCGCGCGAAGCTTCTTATCGACGATCGGGCGAGCGCGTTGGGGACGCGTCGAGGATTTGTGCGAGCACACCTGAAATTATTGCGTTATGGTAAGTGACAGTACGTTAGACTACGTTGAGCTACGATATTTTACGCTCAGCGACGGTACGTGTCAGTACGATACGATACCTTAAAAAAAACCCACGCTACGTTCCAATACGCTACGTTACGTTAAGATACGTTAAGATACGCGACAGTTCGTTGTGGTAAAATGCATCAAACTAGGCACTAAATTATATACGCTAGCGTACGTTATGGTAACATCGAAAAATGACAATTCTAAGCCTCTTGGCCATGATTTCATCACAACACACAGACTACAACCTCGAAAAATCAGTTGAAAGCAGAAATTTTTACTTACAGAGGCAGCAGCGATCATCAAACGATAAACCTTTCGGGTGTGTTGAGATGCGCGTCGATGCGGATCTGAAAAAAATCGATAATTAATGAGTTTTGGATCGATAACGGAAACAAGCGCGAAAAGGAATGCATACATATGACTAGAAAGAGAGACAATATTTGCCCAGCTTTATGAGGGTAATGAGGTAGGAATGAGATGAGAAAAACAATTTTTACGACCTCAGCAGCTGGAGGGGGTGTAAAGAGAACCTTCCCGTAGCTGCCGGGGCACCCAAGGTTTCTGCTTGCAGAGCACGTGGTTTCTGCCCGAAATTCAGGCGAGATAAGGGCGGAAGTCACATTTTGAACGAGTCCAACTTGATATTTAGCGGACGTCATCGAAAATGAGTAATGGTCTCCGGAAAGGTGAATGAGCTCCTTGACCCCGAGGAATCGGAAATTACGAAACATTACGAAAGTTTTCGAATTTTCTATGAGTTTTGCTAGAAATTAAACGATGCATTAATGATAGGAGCTGACTTCGGCAGTGCAGAACTTCCGGAAATGCTTGGCAACTTTTTGTGAGCTTGATATCGAGTTAACTTGCTCAAAACCGATAGAATTTGTCCAGCTTGAAGTCGATGATCATCTACTTTCTGGATGGGGAAAGGCTGACGGGCGAAGTCGTTAGAGGCAAATTCAACTATTTAAAAACTTCTTAAACAAAATAACGCCTTATTCGGCCCCATCACTCTCTCTCTCTCACTCTCTCGCTCGCACTTGCTCTATACGTCTAACTCTCGTTTTCACGCGCTCTCTTCTCCCCCTCTCTCTCTCTCTCTTTCTCTCTCTCTCTCTCTTTGGTCAACTCTATCTCTCTTGCAATCTCTGACGATCTATCTCTATTTTGTCAATTCCCGTTAAAAACTTCTGCTTTCCTACTTCCGTGTTTTTCTTTGCACTTGCCGTCCACTTGCTCCACCGTATCCTTTTTGTATAGCGAGAATCCGGTGCAATTTGCAAGAGCCAGCTGTTTATTGGGAGTCGCCTCGCAACGAATAGATTGAATGGAGGGCATGGCGGTGTTGATCAGCACCCGTTCGAGGTGCCCCTTATCACCCCGAAAAGGTCATTCTGAAATGGGACCCGGGCCCCCGGGGACCGTCAGGTCAAAGCTGATAACAGATGTGGGGACTACTTTGAATTTCGGAGAATTCGCGGAGGACGCGTGCCGGCTGGAAAAGTGCATTTAAAGGGACTGGAAAGGCTGGAATCCATAGTAAAAAATTTGTTTTTACAGCAAACTGCTAATAAGTTAAGACCTAGCCTCGCGCAACGCCTAAGCCAAGACGAGGCCAAGCCTACGCCCAAGCCTGAGTTCAAGCCTAAGCCAAGCCTAAGCCAAGCCTAAGCCAAGCCTAATCCCAAGACAAGCCTAAGCCAGGGCTAAGCTAAGCTTGAGGCCAAGCCTAAGCCCGACCTAAGCCCAGCCTAAGCCCAGCCTGAGCCCAAGCGTAAAACCAAGCCGAAGCCCACGCTTTTACTACTGAGTTTAAAGGTCAAAAAAGTAAGTAAAAAAAGTCAAAAAAAAACCTTGAAAAATTCTGGTAGCTCGAAAACAAAGGATTTTTGCGCATTATCGATCAAAAATTTGGAGGTAGCTTGGGAAATTTATGCACAAAATCGCTACATAACGAGCCCAAATACAGCAATTTTGATTACCGTAAGCCGGCAATGTAGAATACCGTAACCCGAAAATCCCGGAAGAGTCTATGAACGTTGTCTTCCGTTTCCGGTTCCGTTTCCGGACGAAACTTCTGTAGGCTGAAGTTCCTGAAGCAAGGTCATGCAAACAAAAAAAATCGCGTTCCGCTCAGCTCCTCTGGACACTTTTGGTGTGGAGAGTACACCAGAGTACAGATGGGTACTGTGGACGGAGGGATGGCTGGGGTGGAAGGGAGAGAATGTTCCCGAAATGGTGGGCACCGGCTGGGTAGATGCTAATCAGCTTGTTTGGGGATCAGAGGGGAGCTCTGTACTGCCTCCCCCCCTCATATCATTCATTCAAAACAGATAACGGGGAGGAGGGCTACACCACAGCCACGGCACCACCCAGTGCCACCGAGACGTAGCCGGTTACCACGGTACCGGCACGAATTCCCGCCAAAATTGGGAGAGAGTGAGCGAGAGAACGAGAGAGAGAGATAAAGAGGGAGAGAGAGCGTGCGAGAGAGAGCGAGAGAGAGCGAGAGAGTGATATAGAGAGCGAGAGAGCGAGAGAGGGAGAAAGAGAGAGAGAAAGCGAGTGAGAGAGAGACAGAGAGACAGAGGGAAAGAGACAGGATGGGGGTGAAGATTATTTTGGCAAAATTTAATGTTGTCGAAATTTCAATGCAAGGAAATTTAGAACCTGTTTTTTTAATATGACGTTTGAATCCAAAATTTCGATGTGAGTTTTTCAATACCCGACGGAACTGAAAACCACTCATTCTACTCGCTAGCAGCCTCCCCTGCGGGCTCTACTCACCACCAAATTGCCACTGCAACCACCGTGGGTATCCACTAGAAACGTGTCTTCAATGTGTATTTAAGGTAAGAGTGCAGTTTACCCCCCCCCAGCCCAGCTCCTCAGCCATACGTCCTATTAATGCGCCGAGCATCTCAAAATGTTCGCCGTGGTCGAAAACCTCAGAAAAAGTTGCTTACTTGCGCCAAAAATTGTTAAAAAATTTTTTATAAGAATTATAAGTCTGGGTTTTCTTTAGTTAATTTTTGCTGTTCCAAAGTGAGTTTTCGTATCTCGGCTATCTTTTGACGTACAAAGCTGTCAATGGTACCAAAATGTAGCTCTTGCTCTGGAGAATAAGCCTACGGTACGTTTAAGTCGAAAAACATAGCGGAAAATAAAAATATTTGAGTTTTTGACTTCTGGTACATCGAAGGATAGCGGCTTAATCTTTTCAACTTTCAAAATTTTGTAAAAAATTTTCTAACAATTTTTGGCGCAAGTAAACAAGTTTTCCAGGGGTTTTCGACCACGGCGAACATTTTGAGATACTCGGCGCATTAATAGGACGTATGGCTGAGGAGCTGGGCTGGGGGGGGGGGCAAACTGCACTTAAGCCGTATTTAATGCTGTTGTGGCAACGAAAGCTGTAGAAATCCCGTTATCAGGGTTGTTTTCGAATTGAAGCTGGGGGATCGTTGACAGCAGCTGATTGTTGTCCCTGCCTCAAAGTGTTCGGGGCTTTGCAAGGCTTGAGAGAGGTTTGGCGCTGTTTTAGGGATCTAGGGGGCGAGCGTAAAATGTCGGAACTTTGGAGGCTAGCTATGGATTCGCTAGGGAGCTGACCGCAACGCCGCTCGCAAAGCGACACGTAACGCGATCAACAAAGCAACAAGCGACTCGACGTGCAACGTATGCAATACGCAACGTCACACGTAACGCCACACGCGACGTCCAGTGCGACGCGCAACGTATGCAGCACGCAACGCGACACGTAACGCGACACGCAGTGCTGCAACGTACACATCGAAGGAGATACGCACTGAGACACCGCGATCCGTCACGAGGAACGCAAAGTGCCAGGCAGCGCCACAGGCAACATCCCACGCAACACGACGTACACTGCGACACGCTCCGCGATATGCAACGCGTCCTCTGAAACCCGTAATATATTACTCAATGGAACGCCAGACACGCGTTCGCAGTCTCTCTCTCTCTCTCTCTCGCACCCGAAAAAACTATCGACCCACTCGGACTGGAGCTGCCATTCACGGTATCTAATCTTTGGACACCCCCTCTTCCCCGAGTTCTGATGGGTCCATGTTGAACCCAATTGTTTGATTAGAGACGAGAGAATGGAGAAAAAAAGGGGGATAGAGACATTTAGGACGTACCAAAAGAGATACCCTCGAAAGGGCATGAAACAGGATACAACGCACAGACAAGGGCAACGCGAAAGTAATATGTCAACCGACGAAATAGAGCATATCAATGAGGAAAGAGAGAGAGCGCGCGCGAGAGAGAGAGAGAGAGAGAGAGAGAGAGAGAGAGCGAGACAAAGATAAACCTATCCCTCAAAAAAAATTTTTATCGCAATTTTATCAGCTCTTTCCCAGGGCAGCGTGCGTGCGCGCAACATCTCGCCACCCCCCACTGTCTCTCTTGAACCAATAGCCTGATTGTTAATTGCGGTTTTTCGCGGCTTATTGATTTTTATTGCTTTAATTGCCGTTTGTAAACTTTAAATGGAGTAGAAACTTAGAGCTTGAGCTCGATTTTTGGCGCTTCGAATTTTTTCCGATTTTTCGGGCCATTTTTTACTTGATTTTCCACGCTTGTAGACAACCAAAATCCGCTTTTAAAGAGACAATGACACCTAAGTCAAACGCTGGATCTTCGCACATTAATAGACACCTCATGCCCGTGCTTTTTTCGTTTACAGTTTTTTACCGATTTAAATAGGTCTTTTTCCAGTGCCGATGCTGCACGCGGCTCTCCGGGGTTCCACGCGCCGGCTCCTCGCCGCCAATGGTCTGTTTTTTAGCGTTTTTTACGCTTTCGAAGCTTTGAAGCTAGCTTTAGAGGCAGCAAAAATGTGACTTAATGAGCTAAGTCGAAAAACCAAGTCGACTTCATTTTTTCAGCGGCCCTCCCAAGCCGACTGTCGGTGCACGACTCGTTCGCCGATCGCCACATCGGGCCTAGCCGTCTGGAGAAGCAAGTGATGCTCGACTTTGTCGGCTTTGGGGTGAGAGTTAAACGAAGCTGAATTTAAGCTTGATTTAAGCTTAACTCAAGCTGAGGTCAGCCAAGCCTAAGCCAACCCAAGCCTAAGGCAAGCCTAAGCAAAGCCTAAACCAAGCCTAAGCCAAGCCTATACCAAGCCTAAGCCAAGCCTAAGCCAAGCCTTAACCAAGCCTAAGCCATACCAAGCCTAAGCCAAGCCTAAGCCAAGTCTAAGCCAAGCCTTGACCAAGCCTAATCCAAGACTAAGCGAAGCCTAAGCCGAAGCTAAACATAAGTCTGTCAAGCCGACGCTAAAGTCTTTTTTAGACGCTGGACCAACTGACCTCGACGAACGTGCCGAAGCAGATCCGCCTCGAAGATGACCTCGACCTGCCCCCCGCCGCCGACGAGTTCACCATGATCCGCGAGCTGAAGGCGATCGCAGAGAAAAATGAGGTAAAACAGTTGTGTTTTTTTTTATAGCTTACCTACCTCAGATCTGGCGCTCCTACATCGGCATGGGCTACTACGGTACCATCACCCCGGCCGTTATCCAGCGGAACATGATGGAAAATATTGGATGGTCAGTGGAAAACGATTTTTCTGACCATGTCCGACCTATTCAGGATCTCACAATACACCCCCTATCAAGCCGAGATCTCCCAGGGCCGTCTCGAGTCCCTCCTCAACTTCCAAACCATGGTAAATTTGGGTTTGCGGTCCCTTTGAAAAGCTGTTAAGGTGGCCGACCTGACGGGGCTGCCCAACACCAACGCCTCGCTGCTCGACGAGTCGACGGCGGTGGCTGAAGCCGTCGCTCTGGCGGCTAGGTCGACGAAGAGGTCAAAGGTGCGTGGTGTCGCTGTCCCTTTAAGAGTTATAGAACTACCAAATGGTCAAAAATACGGTAAAATCAATGGTCTTTGCTAGCTTGCCCTGTATCAAGCCTAGAAATCCTAATTTGCTCTTTTTCAGGTCCTCGTCGACGTCAATCTGCACCCACAAAACCGCGGGCTCGTCGAGACGCGCAGCGGGTAAATTTTTGTGCAGTTTTAGCTTGTAGTTTGTTGCTTGATCTGGCTTTACAGTGCCATAAAGCCACCGAAAACAACAGTAAAACGATTTTCCAGCCCGCTCGGGATCGCCATCGACAAGCTCGACCTGGGCGCCGAGCTGAAGCTGGACAACGATGTGGCCGCCGTCGTCATCCAGTACCCCAACACCGGTAAGCTCCGGGTAGGCTCACATAACTCATAAGGTTTTTCAGAGGGCAAAATCGAGCTCTTAGACGAGGTTATCGCCAAGGTCCATGCAAACAAGGTAAGATATCGGGAAAAGAGAGAGAGAGAGAATTTTTAGTCTCTCGTCATCCTGGTGACCGACTTGCTGGCGCTGACCATCCTCCGCTCGCCCGGTGATCTCGGAGCAGATATTGCCGTCGGAAGCGCCCAGCGATTTGGTGTTCCACTGGGATACGGTAGATACAGCATTTTTTTTAAATTAAACTATTCCAGGTGGCCCGCACGCTGCGTTCATGGCCGTCGGGAAGACGGACGCCCGGAACTCGCTATCTCGAATGATGCCCGGAAGGATTGTTGGAGTTTCAAAGTACGGCTTGAAGAGATTTATCGATTACGCCATCTAATTCAGGGGAGCTAATGGAGAACGGGCCCTGCGGTTGGCGCTCCAGACCCGTGAGCAGCACATCAGGCGCGACAAGGCGACGTCGAACATTTGCACGGCTCAGGTAGGATTTTTTTGGAATTTCTCTTTCTCTCTCTTTCACTCTCTCTCTCTCTCGCTCTCTCTAACCCTCTCCATTCCAGGCCCTCCTCGCCAACATGGCCGCCATGTATGCCGTTTACCACGGCCCGGCGCGACTTGCCGAAATCGCTCGCCAAGTGCACAAGAGCACCGCCTGGCTGGCACAACGTAAGGCTCCACTTTACCGGGTGACCGTCATTTTTCCATTCTTCAGAGATCAAGGCCGACTGCGACACGTATGGGCGGCTGGCGTTCAAGGACTACTTCGACACGCTCAAGGTGGGCAGGAAAAAAGTTTTTGGCGCTTATTTCTTCAAGTACAATGGACCTTTAAAATCTGTGGTATTTTTAGATCGTCGACTGCGACATTGAGGGCATCAGGAAGCGGGCCATCGAGAAGAAGATCAACTTGAGGTGGGTGTTGGATTAGCTGGAGGTTAGCTTAGGCTTAACTTAGGCTTAGCTTAGGCTTAACTTAGGCTTAGATTAGGCTTAGCTTGAGCTTAAGCTTCCGGTTCGTAGGAACGCCATCTTCGACAAGTTCTGTAGTCCCGTTCTGTAGTCTGTAGTCCGGTCCCTTTAAACCCCATTTTTAGGTACTTTGAAGACGGCAAGTCCGTCGGTGTCTCTCTGGACGAGACGACGAAGGCCGCCGACCTCAACGACCTGCGCTACATCTTCACCGGCGAGCCGTTGATGATTGAGGTACGGTATTTTGACCTCTGTTTAAAAACTGAAGCCCTTTTTAGACGGAAGTCTACGACCAGGTCTTCGAATGCGCTTCCCCCTTGATCGGAAACTCGGAGCACGGCCGCACGTCGCTGTACCTGGAGCACCCCGTGTTCAACAGCCACCACTCGGAGCAGCAACTTGTTCGGTACGCTTGAATACTCCTTAAGTAGCTTTCCGGGAATGTATAGTAAGAGTGTTCTAGTCATATAGCAGTTGAACGCCTTGCGGTTGACCCTCGCTCTTTCTCATGCGCTCTCTCTCTCTCACTAACTCGCTCTCTCCCTTAAAGATGTTTCCAAACGTTTCGTAATGCTATTGAACCCCACCATCCCGTTGTTCAGCTACATGAAACGTCTCGAGAACAAGGACGTCTCCCTTGTCCACTCGATGATCCCCCTCGGCAGCTGCACAATGAAGCTGAACGCATCCGCCGAGTTGCAGGTACTGTAGCTCCCGAAACTCGAGCTAATTTTTAGCCGGTAACCTGGGAGAAGTTCGGCAACATCCACCCATTCGCCCCGATCGCCCAGGCAAAGGGCTACGAGCGGGTGATCGACGACCTCAACAAGTGGCTATGCGAGATTACTGGTAGGGAAACGGGTTTAAGGCCCTCTGCTAGCTCCCCTCTCCGACCTTCGGGGTCTTAAAGGGGTAGTGACAGCAATAACAAGCTTTTTTAGGCTACGACCGCTTTTCCTTCCAACCCAACTCCGGCGCCAATGGCGAGTACGCCGGGCTGCTCGCCATCCGCAACTACCTCATCCACAAGGGCGAGGAGAAACGGAATGTAAAAATTTTTAAAAATTATAGTTTTTATTAAAGGGCCGTAGAAACCAAGTCCCTATGTCCTAATAGATTTTTAACTTGCATGGTCCTTTCAAATCAGTAATCAAATCAATCAGGTCTGCTTGATCCCGACGTCGGCCCACGGTACGAACCCTGCCTCTGCACAGGTCTCAAAACCTGATTTCAATATTTTTCCTGGCTTGTAGATGGCCAACATGCGCGTGGTGGTCGTCAACTCGGACCGGCACGGAAATATCGACTACAAAGACCTCGCCGCCAAGGCCGAGAAACACTCCGCTGAACTCGCCGCCATCATGGTCACCTACCCGTCGACGCACGGCGTCTTTGAGAGCCATATCAGGGGTACGGTGGAGTGATGAGTAGTGTAGAAACTTGCAGTTTTTGACAGTAACTGCTAGGTATTAAAGTAATTTTAGATGTGTGCGACAAGGTCCACGAGCATGGCGGACAGGTGTATCTTGATGGAGCGAATATGAATGCGCAGGTAGGGAAAGAGCGAGAGAAAGAAAGAGAGAGAGAGAGAGAGAGAGAGAGAGAGAGAGAGAGAGAGAGAGAGAGAGAGAATGAAAATGTTCTAAAGGAGCGTTCAAGCCACGAAAACCCCGCTTTTCAGGTCGGCCTCTGCCGCCCGGGCGACTACGGCTCCGACGTGTCCCATCTGAACTTGCACAAGACGTTCTGCATCCCCCACGGTGGAGGCGGCCCTGGTGTTGGCCCGATTGGAGTGTAATCGTATTTTGTCGTTCGGAATTTTCCGCTTTACAGCAAACAACATCTCGCCCCATTCCTTCCTGGCCATCCTGTCGTCCCAGTTGATGGACGCCAAGACTTGGCCGTTGCTGCGGCTCCCTGGGGATCGGCTAGGTCAGTTTTTTGAGCCTAAGGATACGGTAAAAAAATTCCTGAAGTCATGGTAGAAGAGAAAATCCCCGACTTTTCAGCATTCTCCCCATCACCTGGGCGTACATCCGGATGATGGGCCCGCAAGGCCTGAAAAAGGCTTCCCAGGTATTTCTTAAAATCCTACCAATCTACCGTACCCCCCTTAGATCGCCATTCTCAACGCCAACTACATGGCGAAGCGCCTTGAGGCCGGCGGCTACAGGGTGGTGTACAAAGGTGTGTCGTGTAGCTCTACTAACATAGCTGGTTAAGCCAAGCCTAAGCCAAGCACGGGCCAAGCCTACGCTAAGCCAAGGTCTACGCTAATCAAGCATTTTTTTTATAGATGAGCAGGGTCTCGTCGCCCACGAACTCATCATCGACTGCAAACCGTTCAAGAAGATGGCCGGCGTCGAGGTGGTCGATGTCGCGAAGCGGTTGATGGACTATGGGTACGGTGCTCCGGGCGTTGTTCCAAAATCTTGGTCGTACAGCTTCCACTCGCCGACCATGTCGTGGCCCGTGCAGGACTGCCTGATGATCGAGCCAACCGAGTCGGAGGACAAGGTGGGGCATTTTGTGGTTTGTAGCCTATCGGAAAAATGATAAAAAGAAAATTTTACACAATGTCACTTTTAGGCCGAAATGGATCGACTCGTCGACTCGCTGCTCGCCATCCGCGACGAGGTGCTGGCCGTCGAACGCGGCGACCTCGACAAGCTCAACAACCCGCTAAAGGTATAGGAAAAAACGTACTAAACATCATATTAACTAGAGAAAAATTCTAAACTAGAAAGAAACTCTCTAGAACGCCCCGCACACGCTGCCCGTCGTGCTGTCCGATTCGTGGAATCGGCCGTACAGCCGCGAAATGGCCGCCTTCCCGAAACCTTGGTATGTGGATCGATCAAGTGTTTTTAAGAAAAAAAACGTTTCAAAAATTGCTAAATTCAATAAAAAAACATATTCTAGGTGCCACCACAAGCTCTGGCCCACCGTCGGCCGCGTCGACGACCAGTACGGCGACCGCAATCTCGTCTGCACCTGCCCGCCCATGGAGGAATACCTCTAAATTCCCCCATTAACCCCTACCGCCATTGACTTTTACAGAATTATTAAAACTAATCGCTAGCTCTTGTACCTTTTACCATTTTCCCGTCCCCGTCGTCGACGCTGTGCCCCCCTCATTTTTCTGTGGCCACAAATTTATTGCGAACGTGTTGTTGTGAATGAACCTTAAGGATGCTTTGCGTTGCCCCAGTTCCGCTTGATCTCTGCAGCAATAAAACGTTATTCCATTCGAAATGTGTTGAAAAAGGTTAAAATGTTGAGCTCCACAGACATGGTGACTTCAAACCTGTGTGACTTCAAAGCTATCGGGCCAAATCGAGCGAAATTTGGAACATCGCTGCATAATAATGTGATTTATCACTATGACAATTTTCAGAATTTTATATTTAGGAAAAAGTATTGAAATCGTTATTTTAGTAGACTTTCTTGGTTCCTGCAGAGCCTTGTTGCGCTACGAAAGGCTTCAAACTACACACCTACCCCGCGCCAAGCGTGGATACCATTAGTGCCCCAATTTTTACAAGAAATTTTTTTGGGCGTTCAAAAACCGTTCTCGGCTACTTTTTCCCATTTTTTAGACTATTTTGTTTTTTTTGTGGACTTCGCTATATAAATACTTTAGCGCTTCGTGAAATTGCTACAGATTCCAGGATGATGTTCCAACGCGGCTGGACGTATCGCGAGAAATATTTCATGATGCGCCTGTACCGCGATTTGCCGGAAAGGAACTGGTATCGGACGTCTGGTTTTATTTAATCTACTAAATTTAGGGACGCCCGTTCCGCCAAAATGAACGAAATCTTCGGCAGCAAGCGCCCGCGCAACTTTTTCACTCCAAAGGTTTTCACTGGCGTAGATACTCAAGCATTTTTAGACATGTCGACAAATGTGGCAAGGTATTATGGAGTCTGCGGTTCCGGACGGTGGCACACTCGTACTTTTGGGCGTGGGGCGGTCGGACAAGACGCTGTTTGAAGATTGGCTGTCATATCTTGAGGAAAAGGTTCGTGAAATCTGCCTTTTGTCGGAACAATTACTTTTCTAGACATTCGAAGAGGAGGATTGCGACTATGAGATCAGCCTTTGTGCGATGCGCAAGGAGGTCGAGCTGTTTTTGCGAGTGCTGAGAGGCCAAGTGGACGAAGACTTTCTAAATAGTTGCCTTGAGCAAATGCAGGCCCGGGATGAGATGGTGGTTCGTTAGAAGCTCTTTTGCTGACCCTACAATCGTTTTTAGCAAGACGAAGAACACAAGGCGTACCAAATGCTGTTGGAAGTCTACCGAGAGAAACTTTTGCAAATCGTCCGCGAGACGCCAGCACCGGATTTGGTTCCCGAGGAATGGGTTGGTTATTGATTTTCTTCAAATTATTTATTGTTCTTCTAGACTGCCGGTTATTTCGTCCCACCGTCTGTGCAGATCCGGGTCCCCCGAGGCCTCAGCACCTGGAAGCAGAATCCGCTCGTCAACAACCCCCACTTTCAACGGCTGGCTAAAAATACAAAATTTGCGGTCCGTGCTAGCTGTCTCACCAAATTAAACTATTATTTTAGAACCTGAAAAAGCTCTATGCGCTCATCTCGGGCGAACCTATCGAAGATGAGGAGAATGAGGGCCAGGAAGTTGACGGTGATCAAAATGAGTCCGGTGCTGAGGATACCACTGAAGCCGCCGTGGCCAAGGAGGAAAAGATGGAGCCGGAAGTGACTAAGCCGCAGCCACCGGCCAAAGTTGGATTGGATCAGCAGCTGGTGGTGGGTATAATTGAGCTTAAAGTCAAAGCAAAATTAATTAATCTTTATTAAAAAATCAATAATAGGTGATTTTCAGGTCCAAATCGTACATAATCAGTTTAAGGTTGGACCAGGATAATTAAAAAAGATTTATAATATCAGTAAGGACAAATTTTTAGGTCCAAGTCGGCCAACCAGAGTCACCGAAACCGCAAGAAGCCTCAGTCGCAAAGGAGCCCGAGCCGTCCAAACCTGTGGTTCAGGCTACAGTGGCCAAAGAAGAGCCGAAAATTGTCCCCACCCCGGTACAACCCCCAGAAGAAGCCGCTCCGACGGTAGAGGAAGTCGAGGATAAGCTGGCTCGCTCACGCGTCAATACGGTTTGTTTCTACGAAATTTCTTAAGTCGGCTTAGGGTACTTCCGTGACCAGCGAACAGAGCGCCCCGGACGGCGAAGGAAGGAGCAGACGGTAGGTTTTTAGACGCTCTCTTTTTTGGGATTGGAACTTAACATACCTACCCTTAGCTTCAGGTCATCCCGCGTTGAAGAGATGGCCAAACCCGAGCCGAGCACCGGGTTTGTTGGTCTTTCACTGATTTTCTACGATAATTTTTTAGCCGCCGTGGGTCACTTCGTCGCCCTACACTGACGGTGTCTTCTGACGAGCCAATGGTAATGAACGTCTTTAACTTTGATTCACGTCATTTTCAGGACACCACTGACGCCCAGGATCGGAAATCACGTCGTTCGACACGGTGAGGTTTTTTTGATTTTGGCGCTTTTAGAACTTTTAAATTGATCGAAATTAATTTTGCTCATGGTACAATATATCTTTCCTTAAAATCTCCATAGAAATTCAGGTAAGCAAAGTACATTTCCACACACATCAAAGTGAAAATTTAGCCCGTCGTCGGAAAGACTGGCTTCTCAAACCTCGGTCACCGAGCGATCACCTTCTCTAGCCACAGAAACGGTAGGTGAAAAATGTTATAACTACGGATACAAAACAAAAAGTTCGGTTTTCGGGAAAAATCAGAGAGCATTAATGATATATGTAGAAGTTTTTAATACATTTATTTTTCCAGCCCGACGTCGCCGCTCAAGAAGATACAAAAGAAGAAGTAGACCTAAACGTGTCCGAGACGGTCACCACGGCCACTCACCGAACTCTTGCCTTATCTACAGAAGTACGAGGCATTACTGGCTTATTCACTGTCTTTAGATCTCCATCTACATGACCAAACAGCACCCTATCGCCGCCTCCAGCCGAAAGCCATCCGTGGTATGCTTTTCCTGTATTACTTACGTTTATTTTGTTGCTCATTTTTTAAAATTCATGTCCATCGTCTCCTGCTCTATACTAATATGTAAATTATGTGTCGATAAAGGGATGCTGTCTTTTTGTTTGGCATGATTGTCTTGTTGTCATGGTCAAAATTTATAAATTGATTTATAGCGCCGCTCGACACGCGCCCATCAACCCGTTGGTGGGGCCACCAAGGGCAAAACGGTGACTTCTGGATGCCAGACGACGTCCGTTGAATTTGCGCCCAGTGATTTGGTAATTTTCTTTTTACTTAGCTTTTTTTAGTTTTAACTTCTTTAGTTTTTTCAATTTAGCTGGCTTATCTTGATTTTATGGATCGTTCAAGCTAGGAAGTGATTTTTCAGGTGAAAGTCCATCGCGATCGAGCCGGCTTCAACCGTCTGAAGCGCCCGTACGTCGTCGTCACACCGCTGGAGCCGGGTGAGGCCAGCGACGACGATGCGCCGCTCGCCACCTTTGCCCAACCGCGCCCGAAAACTGGGGTATGCTCAGAAATTCGTGTTTTTACTTTTGTTTTTTTTCGGAGTGTAATGACTCGGAATTTCTATACTTTTTTAGGAGTCGAAGAAATCGCGCCGTTCGGTTTCCGAACAGTCCACTGGCCGCAAGATGATGGTGGAATTGACACAGCGACGCGAGATTGAAGATACTGGTAAGTAGACATTTTCTAATTTTTTTAAAAGTTTGTTGATAAAACCGTAATTGTGTTGTTTCAAATTTAGCGAGCCGTTCTTGTTCAATGCGTTTTTCTTTAGATGACCAAGACATGAAACCGCCGTCCCGTGATGAGCAGATCTCTACTAAGGTTCTGTCTTTTTCCTTGTTTTTATTGTTTTTTTAGACCAACTTGCTCGCTTGCATCACCCAAATCCAAGCCCACCGCTTTGCCGACATTTTCCGGTACCCGGTGACGGATCGGGATGCAGTTGGATATTCGAAGGTTGTAAAACGGTACATTAAACTTCATTTTGCCATCAATATTTGACTTTTTTAGCCCGATGGACCTGAACACGGTGAAAAACGACATCGAAAACGGGAAGGTACGTTAAATTTTATTTTTAATTTTTAAATGTTTTGTTGTACGTTTCATTATTGCCTTTTTTTAGATCACCACCTTCGAGCAATTGCGCAATCGCCTCACCAGGACGTTTGCTAATGCGGTGATGTTCAACTCGAGCGAGGAGTACGTGAACACCAGCGGCAAGGCGCTGTGGGCTGAGACGACCGAGTTGCTGCGGGTAAGCTTTTTTCTGTTTCTAGATCCAAGAAATTTAGCGGTTCGTCGACACATCCGGAAAAACGCGGCACATCCATCCGGCCATCAAACGCGCCCAGCGAACCTCATTCGGAGCGGAAGATGTAGGGGTTTTTTTTTGTTAGCAGGATGAAACAAATTTTTACCTTTTGAATATCACTCTCCCCTGTTTCTGGTACTGAAAAATCCAAATAAAAATAAAATGAAACTACAAACATTTGGAAAAATTCTTGAAGAAAAATTTACCGAAAATTGACCAAACCTGTCGAAAATTCTAGACTTTTTAGGAAAAAGTATTAGAATTACGGAAAACTCCCAAAATAATTTGAAAATCAATTATATTTCAAAAAAATAAATTGATTTTAAAAAAAACCCACTTTCAGTTCTCCCGGAACCCTCTCGGCCTCAAACGCGACACCAGCATCTCCTTTTTCCAGAACATTCCGGTATTTTACACCTAGTGATAAGTATCTTTAAATTTTAGATCCCGAAATACGACCAGAAGCGCGTCGTGCACGTCGGCATGGTCGGAGAGGAAGAATTCCCGAAGTTGTTCCCAGAATTTTCCTAGATGATTTTGTCCTATTCATTTTTCTCATGTATGCACGTGGATCTCATTGGGGGTATTTGATTCGTTTATCTGTTCCGTTGCAGAAAGTTTTAGAAATAAACGTCACCACCAAAACACACCGGATCCCTGCCTTTCACTTGTCCAAAAACAATATATATTTTTTAGTTTCTTATACTGACGCACCACGTCTCGACGTTTTCACCCGTCGGCTCCTGGAATCGGAAATGCAAACGACCTTCCCCCCGAATATCCGCCGCACACCCAATTAACGGTGTGACTTTTTGATTGTTATTGCGGATGGGGCCCTCGGGTGCATCTATGCTTTCGCGCGCTCCGCGGCGTTCCCATGTACGCAAATATACCCATGCGATAATATTTTTGCTATTGGGTGGAAAGTAATTGCTTGGTTGACGTGGGCTACGAATTTTGTTGGGTCGGCTTTGAATCATTGGGCTCGAAATTAGCGGGTTCCCGGTCAACATTTTTTAAAGTTCTTTTTCGAGCTGAATCATGGGATTTTCAGGGAATGAAATATACGCGAACCGTCGTAGCGCCGTTTTCTAAATCATTGGGTCCGAAATTCGTATGGTTCCCAGCATGACTTTTTGAAAAGAGAAACTCTGGCCCTTATGCGCTAGATCTTCGGATTTTCTGGGTATAAAATGCTTGAAAAAAAATCAAAATAGCTCCAAAGCGACCTCGATGATTTTCTGATTTCCTGATATCCCATTTCCTCGTTTTAGCCAACAAATTGACCCGAGATCCAAGATCCCGAATTGGCAATCAGCCGGTCGGTTCCAAAAACATGTTTATGCCCTGGCAACATCCCCGGTGATCCCCGGCTCAAGGTCGATTTAGCTCCGGGGCAAGATTGTCAGTGGGTTTTTTTGGAGCAAGCGATCTTGGATTCCAGGAGAAAACATTTTGGGCAAAAATCGGCTGGTTTTCGCTCCATTTAAAGGTCAAAATTTGATGCGGTCAGGGTATAGGGGCGTTTTTTCAATCGTACCCAATTTTTTGAAGCTTGGAAAGGAGCAAGGCCTCGTAGTAAAGAATCTTTTGGAGGTTTCGATAAAATCCCTTTATATACGTCGATAATTACGATAAATTTAACTTTTTATTAAATTTTCAGGCTTTATAAAACGACACCCCGGCTTTTGTCAGCCACGCTAATCAGCGCTTTTTGCCCCAGGCTCGCTGAACTTTCAATTTCGGGAATCACTGCCCAACAATATATAAAAATACCTGTAAATCCTTTTTTCTAGATCGCAGCTGCTCCTTGAGGCCAGACACACCCCCGCTCGTCATTTTTTGAGGCTTGCATGTACAATTCCCCTAGTTTCTAGCCGAACCTTCGAATCAAAATTTGTAGAAGAATATGCTATTTTATCCCTATTTGTGCCAGAATATTGAGCCAGAATTCCCCAAGCCCTTTGCCCTTGCTAAATACATATTTGGATGCGGGCTCTAGACCATATAATCTGGTAATAACTATAGCCCCCGGATGTCGACTCATCAAATCCTGGGCTTAGCATATGGATTGACTTGGAACGGGGCCAATTTAAGCGGGTTTAGGTGGCTTATACGGCGGTTAATAGTTGACACAAAATTCGAGGCTTGCACATGTTTGAGCGGATTCCCGGGCCGGTCTTTCTGCCGTGTTTTTTTCCGAGTCCTTTGGTTTTTCGTGTGCGGCGAGGATTTGCCTAATGTGCAGCCACCCATTTTGGTCACCATTTCCGGCGTGTTCTAGCCAACAATCCTTTAAGCCCGGCCGGCAGTTTCCGGCTTGCCGGAATGTTTTTCGGCCGGCAATTTCGACGGTTGAGGTGGCTCATCAGGGGGTACGGTAGGAGCGGCAGGGAGAAATTTGAATGCGGAAATGACTAAGCGGATGTTTTTCAGGGTTCGTGAGAGCGATTTATGACCCTTTTCCGCGCCAAAATCCATCGCCATGCCTTTCCCATGCCTTTAAACGCTTTAGGATACGCGTAAGAAGATCTAGATCATTTCCTTCAAAATACCATAAATTCCAGAAAAATCTCGACATTCCCGTTAATTACCACCTTACCACAGAAAATTTCGGCTGCTCCTGTTTTAAGCAGTTTTAAATTCCTAGCCGAACTCGAATCCGCCGGAAACCTGTACTTTCCAGACCCTAAGCAACGCAAACTTCATACATTTTGTACTTACGAAAAAACGCCGATGCCCTGCCCAGCCCAAGATCCCGGATGCTCCGGATTTTATAGCTGCCGATTCGCAAATCGCAAAATAATCCGCTTTCCGCGACAACAACGACTCTAAAGCCGAAGGGCTTTTGAAAAATTTTGCTGACAGCTAGTATTTTAAAGAGACTGGGAAAAGAAGGGGTTTTTCGGCAACTTTTCCTTGCTTGGGAGACAGCTGCCTTACAAATCCCTTTAAGCCTGTTGGACCAGGTTTTTACGCAATTCTCGAGCAAATAAATTCTCAATCCTTCTCCGTCTCTCCCTCTGTCTCTGTCTCTCTCTCGCTCTCGACTCTCTGTCTCTCTCTCTCTCTCCTCTCTCTCTCTCTCTCTCTCTCTCTCTCTCTCTCTCTCTCTCTCTCTCTCTCTCTCTCTCTCTCGCTTCTAACGTGGAAAAAGAATCCCTAAAAAACCCTAAAATTACCCAAAGTGGACCTGAGTTTAAGCCCGAAAATTTCCAGACTAGTTGTTCTGTTTGCGCGCTCCTAGCTGGACGCAGAGAGCAGAGAGCGTCATTGGGTGGTTTCCTGTTTCTTTAGCAGCCCCAGGGTACATACACAACCGGCAAAATGGGTGGGGAAACGGCCACCCGATGATGCCATTTCGGTGTACTTTAGCCGGCCACCAAAATAGGTGCATTTGACCGGTTTTTATTGAGTTATTGAGTAATTTTTTACAATGGCCAGGCAAAAAAATTGCAACGCTAATTCGAAAATCGACAAAACTGAATTATTATTTTCCAATTTTTTGAATTTTTGTTTTCAAAAATCGTTTTAGGATGTGATTTTAATTCTAAAAATTAAATTCTAAAATCCGATTAATCAAAAAACTAAGATAAGCTTTTAAAAAATTCTCTTTTTTAAAAATTTTTAGAAATTTAATATCAAATGCCCAATTTTAAATTATAAAGATTTTTGACATTTCAAGTTTTCTACACTTTAAAAAAGGAAGTTATTCTCTTTTTTCAAAGATCGAAACCCCTAAGATAAGCTTTTGCAATTTTCTCCGCGCACTTTTTGCGTCGTTTTTTCGCAAATTACCGCCGGGCGTGCCCAAAACGTACAAAGGCGGTTTAGTGCTACCTTGTTTTCTGCCGCCTACGGTAATTGTAGAGCAATTAGACTTGCAACAATTACCGGTTTGGACGCCGGAAAGGAAGTACGCTCGGACTACGGAAACTTCAGGACCCAAAATAATTCGGGGTTTCATGGCACACACGTTTTTGGCGGGTCCATTCCCACGGTTTGAGCCCCCCGCAAAAAGGTCAACATTTAGGGTTGTCTGTAATTTTGTTGTGAACCCGATAGTTAATGGGAATAGAAGCAATTAGGAAAACTGCTGAAGGTTTAAAAGGCTGTCTGTGAATTTGAACGTTGGATTCTGAGGATTACGATGGCTGCTAAAGGCGTTGGGAAGCCAGATTTGGCTAGGACATGCAAATTTTCGCTCTCTCTCTCTCTCTCTCTCTCAATATCTCTCTCAGCTCTCTCTCTCTCTCTCTGTCTCTCTCTCCGAATAAAAAGCTTAAATTATCTTGATCAGCGAAATCAGTACTACAGTCGTTGCGGAACCCCATTTCTTCGAGAAGTACATTTTTAAGAGCTTTGTATGTACTGTCACCCGATCTGAATTTCAGAAAAAACGACAGGCAAAATCGCATTATGCTTTTTTTTCTGCTCCCCCGGGACGCTATTTTGAACTTTTAGCCGTACTTCGTGCCAAAACACTTTAATTCAAATCACTGAAAGTTCACCGCGAATTTTTGAACAAAATTTCTGACACATCGCATCCCTAATAAAATTAGAGTCAATCGAATTAGCTATGCCAGATTTTCGAACAGGAATAATGATGGTTTGATGCAGAGCGATGAATCTCCACGTCAAAATAATAAATCAGAACTCAAAAATAAGCATAAAAAATGGGCAAAAATAACAATTCTAGGATTTTTTGTAGTTTATCTAAAAATGACAGCAATAGGACCTTTTTAACTAGCTAAAATAATCCAATGACGAACGTCCGATCAGGTCAAGTTTTTTGTAAGGTTTTTTCTAACCATTTTTCGGCGGTCCCCCAAAAACGCCTGGCGGCGCTGTGGTCGCGTGTGGAGTGCGAAAAAGTGCTAAACAAAATTGTAGTCGCGGCCGCGCGCCAAAACCCGGGCTAGACGCCAAAGAACTGATGAAAAAGGGACCAGGAGCGTCGTTGGCAACATACCGTAACGGGGTGGAGGTGTATTATGCGGCTTTAGATTTTCATCCCAATGTGAAAGCTAGGACGCGGTTTTTTTTGGATAAAAAATACAAGAATGGCTAAGGTATGCGGATCGAATTTTTTTAATGGATTAACGTTTGAAGCCGATTCGAAGATCTAGGTTCCAGACGCTTTATAATCCCTTTAGGGTTTATTTTTATTCATCGTTCAAAATTGCTTGATCGCTCTCTCTCTCTCTCTCTCTCTCTCTCTCTCTCGCTCCCTCTCTCTTTAACTCTTTCTGGTCTTCGTTTTTCCTCTCACTCACGCGCTATCTCGAATTTCCAGAAAGTTCGAACTGTTTTCTCTCTCTCTCTCTCGCTCTCTTCACTCTCTCACTCTCGTAAAACTCATCCACTAAAAGCCGTGCATCGAAACACTTGAAAATCCGCACGTATCCCCCTAAAATGTGACCCAGATCTGTATCAGCCGCCGTTTATCCAAATTTTACCCCCGGATTATCCGTTTCAATCCTCCCAAAACACCATCCCTAGAATGGCCACCACAACAGCATGACGATGATTTCCTCAGGGTTCAAAGTCCAAAAATCCTCAAGCCCCAGTGGTACATGCGCCAAAATTCACCTCCCAAATTTGTCCTCCAATCCCCCCCATCACGTTCCGCCTGGCTCCTCCAAACGACGTCGTAGGGATTAGGCCCATTGGAAGGGGCGGGCTATGCCAAATTTGGGCCCCTGGCTACCGTAACCCTGTCCCTTCACCCGCCCAGAGGAATTCATAATCTCCCGGCGATGCTTGTCCTAGCTGCCAGCCTGGGTTCCCCCGGTTTTCTTTGCATTACAAAAACATATTTATGCCCGTTTAAGCCGGAATTGGGATTTTTGGGTTACTGTAGCTCTGCGCTTATTTATTCGGCGCTTTTTTACGTTTTAAGATTTCGATTAATAATCTAAAATGTACAGTCTTTAAATAAACTGGCTACTGTATCCTTTGCTACTTTTTTTTTTAGCAAAAAAAAACCCTTAAAAAACTTGCTAGAAAATTAAGAAATCTTGAACCTTTTTAAAATTCGAAAACTCCCAAAATTTTGTAATTATTTTGGATTTGTCTGTCTTAACGTGGATATACTATAAATTCTATTTTTATGCCAATATAGAGTTAGAGCCAAAAACACAACAAAAAAACCTCACAAAAATCACCCTATATTGCTTTTCTCATCCAGCCCACGCTCATCAAGCTCACTTGAATATCCATGTGGTCAACTAGAACGCACCAGAAAACCTACCGTAATCCCGGCCCGAAGCCTTGTTGTTGCCCTGGCGTTTTCCAGCGCGTGCTAGTCGGTCAACGGGTCATTCTGGGGCACAATTTTCTACGACAAATACCTAGGCAAATAGCATGTTTTCCAGTGAGAACTGCACATTTTCTGTACTCTTAAATCTGAACGAAATTCATGGTTTGATGCTACAGTAGCCCTCGTGTAGAGGAGCTCTGCGTTCGCGTACATAAAAATTATTAAAGGAGCCGAACATACGCCTACGTAAAAAACAGTTTTTTATCGGGAGAAAGGGCAAAAACACTTCCAGCAGCTGTACTTCGTGATGCCCTTCACCAATTAGTAAACCAAAAATAATTACCTCCGGGTTCGTGTGAGCTTAGCGTACTCTGACGCACAAATCCGAACTTTTCCAATTAAGAAAAAACAGAAGGTTATCCAGCAGCCACCGACGCCAAAATCTTTTTTAAAAATCTTGCCATCTGCCCCTCCCTGTTGTACCCGTATTGGGTATCCCCGCGTAGCCCGCGGCGGACCGGAAATGTACTTCTGAACCCTGGCATGCCAACAGTAACCCGGGCTCAACGAGGTTAGACATTTCCTGCCACATAAGTGGCTCAGGATCTGAGACATCAAAAAGCACGTGTGTTCAAAACAGAGCACCTGCACGGCCTGTCCAAAACACATTTCCTGAATTGCCAACTGATTCCTGATGATGTTCCCGAAAATTGGGGGTTCGAATAGTTAGAGGGCGCCGTTTTTGAATCCGCTGGAAAAATTGGTACGGCAGAATACTGTAGTTTTGATAAAACTGCCCTTTCAAAAATTAAAGAATTTTATGAGGATTTTATATGAATAGCCACCTCAAGTTGATCAGTCATTAATAAATGTGAATTACGATGTACTCAATTTACAAAATTTGATCTCAATTTTTAGAAAGAAAATGTTGTAACTAACTTTAATTCGTCCAAATAGGCTATTAACACCTTTAGGTGAACTTTTTATCAATAAACTCTCGCTAGTTCCATTTTTTACCAACAAATCCCAATAAAGCTAAATGCTTTAGTTCTTGCAACCACAAAATAAACATTTCCCGGCTTCGCGTAAGCCGATTAAAACGCCAAAAATACCCTCCTACTAGCCGAAACCCTGCAAAACCGGGCGACGCGCTCGTGGCACCGGGATTCCCAGGCAATCCGGGCGCGGCTCCCCCTCTAAAAAATGCTCCTAGCCCCCACGCCCCGTAAATTCCGTAATCTCCAGCGGAATTCGTGAACAACCGCCAGCAGCACTACTCCTCCGTGCGCCCCAGTAATAAGGGATCGTAGCCCATTAAAGAGGGGAGATCCCCGTTAATAGGGCCAAATGGGAAAGGGCCAAAACTGGGCCCTCCTACCCCAGACCCGCTACCAACCGACCTACTCACCCGCGTCCTATCGTCCATTCCCGAAATTTCCTCATTTAGATAATAGCCTGGCTGTGTGACGCGTCGGCCTTACTCAGGACGTTTGCCCTTCACTTTTGAAAATATTTATGTGATCAAAGGTCTGGGGAGAGTTTTGCAAGCCTGAAAAAAGCTTGGGTTATTTAACGGCCCAATTTAGGTCAATTAAACTCCCAGCTGCAAAATCCCCTAAGCCTGTTTTCCTAGATCGCCTAAGCCCGATGTTTTCCGAAACCTCGACCTTTTCATTGTCAACCAGGTCCCCTCTAATAATCGCATCTTCAGAGAGCGTGCGTGACACTACCTGCCGACCCTCGCAGCCACCGCTAATCGGCCAAACCAGTCGCATCAGAAGCGCATAACTGCCGTTCGACAACTCCTGCGCGTTTATCAACCGACCAGAAGCCACATTCAGACGCCATGCTCGTCCGGATATCCATCATTGCTTGGCTGTTGTTCATCGTCGCCGTGCAAGCCGGGATTTTGCGAAGGGTGAGTTGTTGAGAAGGCTTGATAGCAACTAAAATAAAACGTAGAAACTGAAGTAAAACTAGCTTGACACTAGAAATGGAGAAAACAAAACCATTAATAAGCAAGCTTTCAGATGCCCCTATCCACCGATTCCTCCTATCCCGAATCTTCAAATGTTCGTGTCGAACGAGCACCCCGACGCGCACACCCACCCTCGCTAAATGTCTATTGCCTACTACACGCCGAGATCTGCAACCGAATGAGCCTCAACACGAAGCGACAACCCGACTTCTAGCAGCCCCGCCCCCCCAATAAATTGTCCATAGTTTCCATGTCGTTGTTGAATTATCCTTCATTTGTTCTTGATATACTATTTACAAGCACGCGCACAATTATGATTGCAAGGCATCGACTATGTAATTGGGCGCACCCGGGATTGTTGATTTTTTAAACCGGCTCGACAAAGCTAAACAATCCCAGGCTCGCCGTTTGTTCAGAGAATTGCGACGGAAATGCAAACAATCATAAGATGACCAAAGAATTTGCAGGAGCTTATTAGTGGCGCGCTTCGCTTGGAAATTCGCGTCCAAGCGGTTCGGCTTTGGTATTATTGGGACTTATGGAGTGCAAAATTCTGACATTTTTGATCCGAACCGCCTAAACCTAGCAAACCCATAAACTTTGACACTAAACATGATCAAATACAGATGTGCATACAATACGTTGTGCTGACCACAACACGATTATCTAAAAGTGGCTTGTGATTAGTGGCAATTCACCTATTTCCTATCACATAAACGGAGGCCTTTTTTCTCAATTGACAGAAATCCCGGGGTTTGCGGATAAAATCTATCTAGTTTCAGCAACTTTCAGTCGCCTAACAGCTCTAATTAGGGAAATACAGCAGGTACCTCTACTCAACCAAATTGCCACTAATCATCCACTCTCGCGGGTTGCCCGAATAGATTACTATACGAATATGAGGGGAAATGTGGAACCGGATGATGCTTCGGAACGCTTCGACGACCACGAGGGGAATGGGGATTCGCTAGAAAATCGCTGCCCAATAGTCGGGCGCGGGAAGAAAAGTGAAAATAGACTTTATAACTAATCAACAACCCTCCGGCGTACACGTGTGCGGCTAGAAGAGGAAGGAGAAAGAGTACCCATGTTGAAGGAGAGGACCAGAATGGACAGTGGGAGAGCAACCGATTAAAGGGATCATGCGAAAACAGGACGATGGAATAAAACTGCAGCAAATTTTACGCGAGATCCGTTTAACGGGATTGCGGGACGGGGACCTCTTGATCACAATATGTCGGCGAGGGGAAAGTGTCAATTCAGAGTACATGATGGGGGTGGCGGTATTGTCATTCGGGTAAATGAATGCATGAGCGCGCTAGTTCATTCGCTAGTATAAATTAAGGGTGGACGTGAAATCGTCACGCAACAAATTGGATGTTGAGAGGGACATCACCAGACTTGGGCGGGAAGATGCTGGTTATTCCGGCTCAGAATTGAGCGCACGTCAGTTGTAAACCTGCAAAACGACGAAATAGAAGAATAAAGTAAATGAAATGCTAGTAAAGCTACGGTGACTAGAAAATGTAGCTTCCAAACGGCAGGAGTTGCAGCGTAACTTTGTAGTATAATAAAGCATAAAAATTAAGCAAAACCAAGTTCTAAAACGGCGCAATTAGTATTCTAAGTTACCAGAAGAGCGTACTTGAATAGCTATTTTAGAGGCCAAATACTTAAAATTTATCTGCATGATTCTAGGCGTGCGAACGGCCCGAAAATTGCGAACTACAAAAGCTGCACGCGATCAATTTAGAGTTTTAAATTATGTATCATAAAGCCTCACCTGAGACAATCCAAAAATGGCAACAGTGCTAACAATGCCGTGTCAGACGGATCGCTGAACCACGACGGGATCGGGATCGCGTTTTCTAAAAATCGTTTGTGAAATCCGGCAAAAATCACTTACGAGGGAAGTTTCGGTAGGCTCCCGGCGAGTTGTCGAGTATGAAGATTGACGAAAGATCCGAATGAATGGCCGACAGATCTTTCGTGTAGCCGCCGTAGTCCATCGTGCAATGTTGACGGAAGTATCTGAAAAATATCAATGTAAGCCAAAATTTGGCAACATGGGCCAAGACAAAGAAAAATAGGATTACCTCCGCTTGAAAAGTCCGCGCCCATTGTCGAGCCGGTCGGCCACGTGGCTTCCGTAGACTTCCATGGAGGCTGTGAAGACGACCAGATCAAACCAATTGCTCACAACCTGAAAATGAATGATAGCATGCTGCGTAAAAAAACGTGAAAAATGGCAAACGTTACAAACCTGCAGGAAATAGTCAACGTGCGGCCTCGTGTGGACCGAGAAACGAACGGGATGGCGGTCAATCGTCACACGAATCGTAAAATCAGGCGGAGTCCCAGGCTTCACCATTGGCCGGATGACGCCGTCGTGATGTGAGTGTATCAACGTCTCGTCCAAGTCGAGCACCAGAATCTTTCGCCGAACAAGTGCTAAAAACCTTGTTGCTAAAAAATAATTGAAAAATAACATACACAATCGCTGGTCCATAAATGGTGACAACGGCACTTCTCGGTAGCGAACGACTTGGTGTTTCGCGTACTGAAAAATACGAGAGTTTTAATTTTAATGCAATAAAACATACCACGCGATGCGTTCGTCTCAGGTTGAAAAGGAGAAAGTTGAAACATGCCAACAACAGTTCGTAAAATTTGTAGAACCAGGCTTGAAACCGGGGCTTGTTGTGTTGGTGAGCTGCCTAAGCTCACGGATTACAATAAAACCAAAAAAAAACGCTTACCATTTTACCGTTATTCAATTCCGGACGTCGGGCCGCGAACATCACCAGGCCATAAAGCAAAATGCGAACCGGATTTGTACGAACTCTGGCCTAATACCTGAAATGTTCATTTTCAAACCTGATTTCGGTTTTATAAAAAGTAATAGAAAAAAAATCAAAGAATTCAAGCAGGACGGAATTGCGCAACGGGACAATTTAACCTCGTAATCTGAGTGTGGCGCATGGGGCGATTCAAAGGCATTCCAGGTGCCAGACGTTGCTTGCCGCCCAGCCGTTAGCCGGCCATACTATGTCGATAGCAATCCCGCGGCCTGGGCCAACCAATTAGACCCCCCAGAAACAAAGCAAGCCGGAAAAGTATCAGCTAAAGTGAATAACGCCCTTTCCAATAGGCATTTTTCTGGGTGTTTAATAGATGAGAGCGCAATCAGGGCTCCCAAAAACCGGCCCGACTTCCCCCCAATGCCCGACATATAACATGCATGGTTCTTCAGGTGCCAAAGTGCCAAAACACCAACGCGAATACCAACAACGTTTTATTCCCTATAAAAAGTTGCAGCACAGAGAGAAAGGATAACAATTGAAAAATTCCTAGCAGGGTAAGCTGTGGCGCGGGGAGAGAAAGCCAGTGCGGGACCAGAGTGCATCACAGGAAAATGGAATATTAGAGAGAGGGTCGGAAATCATAATGAACCCCGCATCAGTGTTCAAAGGAAGGGGGAAATCTCGAGCTAGCCAAAAGAGATCAGTTAGTGGGGGAAATACAAATGGAGCATTTGGCAACGTGATAGGATCACACTCGTTCGCACTCTGTTTTTGGCATGGGATATGTGTTTGTGTGTCTTAGAGTTTGTGCAAAAGGGCTGATATACAAAAGAAATGTAGAAATTTGTGGAGAACTAGAGTTGTTTCCGTCGTCGTCGTGCGGCACTCCAGCTCGCTGCCCCGCAGCAAACGAAGTTGTAGACGATCAGGATGCCTGTTGCTGACGCGTCGTCGACATCGCTGGTTTTCGTAGACATATTCACGATACCTACGTTTATTTTCAAAGGCAACAAAAATGAAAATACCAGTCAACACATTTCCAAGTAAGAAGAATGCAATTCCGGCCTTATTCACGGCTGTCAGTAGGCAGGGTTGTACGCCGCTCCAAGGTTTTTCATCTAAAAAAGTTTTTGAACTTCAGTTTCGCAAACTACCTGTCCCAAAATGAGGCATATTTGCCGCCCAGCCGGTCAGCGCCACCATCTGTACGGATAGACAAAGGCCTAATGAGTAGGTGAGGATGCAGAGCTGAAAAATACGATAAAACTTGACGTCTTTGGGCCTGCCAACCTGTGAAAAAATGTATGGCAAATTCGTGATTCGACGCGACGGCAATCCAAAGGCCATCTCGGAGCCCTTTTGTAGAAAGAAGAACATCACGGCAAACAGGTAGAGCCACAAATTGCACTGCAGCCAGTTGCGGATGCGACACCTAAATTTGATTTGAGCAGATTAAGCGAAGCGAACCCGGTGGTCGTGATGAATTTCCCGATGCTGCTCGCAAAATAATAGAGCGCGATGTAGCCCATCAGGGAGCAAATTCCTTCACGATTGGCTGATATTAGCGTATCGCGAGGTTCATTGTCAGCCAGAATCCATTCCTAAAGAGCCGATAAAAACATCTATCTTTCATGATTCGTACCTCGTTGCCGAGACCCAGCAAAAGTTGGTGCAGAGCGGAGAACAGGACGGCGATCAGCAAATGCCATCGTTTTCCGAGGAATCGGCTGACAACCTGAACCAATTTAGATCGAAAATTATCGCAAAATTAACCTGAATCACAAAGAATGTGTAGAAAAAGTTCCAATGAACACCGTATTCGCTCACAGACTCTTGGTATTCTAGTGCCTAAAAGTTTAAATTTAAATAGCACCACTTCATAAGGTACCTTCAAAATAAAGGTACGCCCCAGTCCTAGATAAATCAACACGGCCGTCGATGACGTGAGGAGCTGACGGAGTCGCCTCAAATCGGGATAAACAATACAAAATCAAATTTACCCTCCATATCGCTCCTCTCGTTCCTTCATCCCTTGTGTTTTTACCTGCCGTGAAATCGCCAGCATATAAACGAAGGCCGCGACACCCACGTCCATCACACTGTGGCCAGTCAGCGTGGTTTTAGCATATCTAAAATTAACTTTAACTAAACGGACAAGTTTTACCTTCTAGGGAAAACGCGAAAATCAACGGCGAGTATGGCGATGCCTGTCAATACCAGTACCATGGCTCTAAATTTTGCAATCGCAAAAAGGCGTCGATTATACCTAAAGTAAGTCACAAATGTCGTCGGCTGGTGGTGCTCTTCGATGATTTTTTGAGAAAGCCCCTAAAATGTTGCTGATGCAAAACATGAAAAGATACCTTGACCGGTGGCCGATCCTTGCTAAATAAGCTGAATTCCAAAAGAACAAATAGTAGAAGCATAAATATACACAACTAAAGTAATTTTACGAAATTGTTAACAAAAACTCACCAATAACAGCAAGAGCATAAATAAAACACTATTCGCAAAAAAGCTTTGCGCGAGCAGCGTCGGCACAACCACGACCAGAAAGTCGAGGAAAAATTTTAACCTAAAGGGATCACAGGATATAAAAAAAAACTGAGAGTTACCCGAAACCCCAATCATCTGATGAAAAACGTTGTCCAAGGAAAATCCATGGCAGCGCCAAATTTCGTAACAATATGGCTAGGGGAGCCACGGATAAAACAAGAAAGACCTAAATTATTGATAAATCGGATCTCAAAGGAAACTATCAAACCTCGTACTGTTCGCACCCGCGATCATTACTGTAAAAACTCTCCCCTTCAGGCATCAGTAGCACATCAGTTGCCTAAATAAATTATAGCAGGACCAGACAGCGTTTGCAGAAATTAAGTCATGGTTGCTGAAAACCAATCGAAACAAAATGCAGGATACAATGAGTAAGAAAAATAAATATTTATGCACAAGTTCAGAAAACCCGTAAATGCCGAACGGCTGAGCACCAGAATCACAAAATGGCAAGATAGAAAGTGCAAGTAGGGGAGATCCTGTAATCACAAAGGTGGGCAAGAAAATCATAGCTCATGGGATAGAAGAAGCATTGTCCCGCTTGCAGCACTCGCTTGGAAGGGCAGACCAGTCGTAGACGTAAGAAGGACGGGAGCGGAATTCGCGCGTACAAAGCACCTAAATCAAGTTTCTACGGACTTCATGACATCCCCGACCTTTTTTTCCAGCAAATTCTGATACAACTCTTGCATCTGGTCACCGCTCTTTTTGTGCGTGATGATGTACTGGTTGTTACATCCTCGAGATCTAGAAGTGAATTTTTGAATTTGCAAGACAGCCACTCACGTCCATTCGGTGTCAAATCGGGGATCGTGTAGATACTTGATATCAAGCCCAGCGAGCCAGGCACCAACACTGACGTCCTCATTTCTGAAGCAATTTTTTTCGGAACAGTCTCCACCTTACTTGTACAGTTTGAAAAGCCGGGCATTTGTCGCCAGGAAGCGCACCAGTTCATATGAAAGCACATATCCGCCGCCGAGCTGAACAAATAGGAACAATTATTGAATTATGGGACGGGAAACCTGGTAAGGCAAATAGCGATCGCAGAGGTTCCAATCGGTTTCCCTCCACTTTCCTTTGCGGATCGGCTTCGCACGTCCATCCAAGAATCCCCAATATAACCTAGGAATTCGGTAAAGTCTTATTGATTATCGAGCTCTACCTGGGATGGTTGATGTCCTTCAGAGATTTTATGACGGCTCCCACACGGACGAATGAATCGCTATCAACCTAAATCTTTTTATAAATACAGACAAGAAATTCGCACCTTTAAAAGATAACTGAATTTATAGTTTTGAAAAGCGTATTCCATGGTTTGAAGCGTTTTCTTGGCCAGGTTTACTAAAAAGAATTCAGGGCAAATTAGCAGAAAGTACCGTAATCTTCGTATAAATTCCCGATCAGCGCCAGGTCGCCATGATTTAGCTGCTCTTCGGAAAGCGCGGTCAGTTCGTTGGTGCTAAATAATCAACGTTAATATTTCCCAATCTTTATGGAACCTCAGACCCTTGATGCCAATCGGAAACACGTGGCGTACGACGTCAGGGCCCTTCATGGTAAGTTTTAACCAGGTCTGGCGAATTATCTGAAAAAAAAAAGAAATAGAAGCAGCCGATAAATCTACCTCTCGATCGGCAGTTTGATTGGGCGATGACATGATTGCCATTAGCAGGAATGTTGCCGGCAACTCGCGTGTAGTTGTTCCAAGGTGCGCTAAATTTGGAATGACTGGAAGCAGCAACCAAAACAACCATCTTGCCGAAGCTTGGCGGATTGGGTTTGTTCGAAATCCTCGCATGTGCATTTCCAGACAACAACCAGGGTACAAATTGTGCAAAGTCCGGCTGCGGCTAGTAGGTAGGTTCTAAGGAGTTGAGCCGTAGAGGGCATCGCGCCATAAACCCTGGAATGTTTCTATCATGACGGGCACCACAGCTTGATGACGCAGAAACAATATAGTGCGCGGCAGGAAATCAAAGTACCAAAAAGACATTTGGCCAGGTATTCCAGTGAAAAATACCGACAAGGTTCTGGATTAACGGTTTATTCATAAATGTCTTCGGATCACAATTCACGGTAACGTAATATTCGAGTAATGCTAACAAGGAACGATAGGTGCAGTTGGGTGCAGGGTGACTATCCGTTGAGAGGGCACAAGTTTTATCACATTGACGAAGAAACGCCGCTGAAACAAAATGTGGGGAGCGTCAGGAGAGTATGGAAAAAGAATAGCTATTTCCAACTAAACTTCCAAAAAAAAAACTCACCAGGAAAGGGGAATCTAAACAACACAGCCGTTTTGTACAGGGGAGCAGGGGCTGGATGAATACATCAAGCTAGAAGCACAAGAAGCACAGTCGGGATGCCAGAAGTAGGACCCCTAGAAGACGAGGAGCATTCTGTCATAGCAATCACTGGATAGATACATTATGAAAGTCAGTCAAAGGGAGCTAGACCCAGTGGAAAAACGTTATTTTGTAGGACAACAAAAGGTTGGAAAATGAAAGCGTTAAATCAACATCTCTTGGGCAAGTCATGCAGAATGAGAGGCGGAAACTCCCGTTTGGAGCTTCATTTCGTGACTGGACAATAAGATTATTCAGTGGCCAACGAGGAAAAGAAACATACATTCACGCTAAGATTGATAATAGGGATCTTGGTCTTGGGCACTCAGTACAACCCATCTAACTGCAAACGCAAGCGCCACGACGCCTGCAATAACAATCAAGTTTGACACCAGTGAGGATAGTCCCGATGATGGGGTGCGATCCCTAAAAAGGTTTTAGCGTTCGGGCACAGAAAGATCCCGAAATAAAATAAAAATTTTGAACCTTCTGCGCTCCTCCTCTTCGCGTAGGCTCTCCTCTTCTTGTGGGCCGTGGTCGGCGAGCTCTTTCCTGTGCTCCTCGACGAGGTCCGTGAACAGATCGCAGTAGACGCGGTCCTGAGGCACACCATTTTTCCTACAAGTGACTGAGTATACCTTTAAATTGAACGATTTGCTCCTCTTTGCCAGGAGACGCTTCTCGGCGTCCGAGGTGATGATGCTGCCCAAGGTAGGCGCCGTCTCATTCATGAAAGACATTAAACCTACAAAAATATTTAGTTTTTGAAACAATATATACCAGTGATGATTGTGCCAACTGTCCAGGCAGGATTCCAGGTATCTGGGTGGAAGTCAGAGATGGACAGGCAAAGACTGAACAGTTATGTATAAAAAGGAGAAACCGATTCGAATACCGTGTATTCGTTTGGAAGCGCCCGTTCGGGGTGAGCATGATGATCGCCGGCGGCTTGAAGGGGAAATCAGCTGGGAAAATCAGCTTCCCGTGATAGACGCCGCCTAGAAGTGGACAGTTTTGGAATTATTAGTGACCCAAACCTTCGAACGGAGTGCTCGGAGCTCCGAAAATCACGTAGCGCCATTCGAGAATGTTAGAGGAGACGGGGTGCGCCTGCATCAACGGGACCGGCTCCTAAACCTGGCATTCGGGATTCGAAGAGATACCGACCTTTAGCAGCTTCTGATAGTCCTTCTTCAAGCGCTGGGTAGCCGTCACACTCGGCGCCATCTGGATTAAAAATTCGAATAGAAAAGGAGCAAGGCTGATGTAAAAAAGATATCAACATCGATTCAACGACGGTGGAACTGTCGAAGTTTTCGCCAACGTGTTTATTCCGAACGAATCAAACAATTATGCGTCCAACAGAAAACAAACAAACCGTAAACTCAGGCGAGGAGCAGCCGACTGAGTGAATGGGGGCGTAAAGCGATGGAATATTGAAAGTGTACTCGTATCCAAATCCATTAGAGTGAATCGAACAATGTGATGTGGCGCATTTTCAGGTGTCAAAAGCTCAAATACAAATTTCTGGTGGTGTGGCGCCTCACCCGTGGCATGAGGATCTACAAGAAAGCTAGCGATCGCCTCCTATTCTGGACCAGAGAGTGGTGAAAACCGGGAATAAGTGCATAGAAATCTTTACAAATGATGAAATGCATCACAAATGGACCAGAGAGATAATGGAATGGGCCTATGATTATGTTCATTGAGCGCGGCCACGCTTATTTTCGACGACATTCAACAGGCCGTCCTAAAAGGGAATAGTGGCGGGTCAAAATAAAACCCGTGAAAACCTTCACGGGTGTTAACAGAAAAAAAAAGTTATTTTAGCGTTAGCGTCAAGACATTGCGATAGTCTTTGCGACCAGGACGACTACTGCCCTACCGCAGCATGATTGCGCTTCTTCACGTTTTCTGCTTTGTCCTCCACCTCTGCCGTCGAGGGAATGGGCTCATCATCACCGGAGCCGAGGTCGGCCAGGTCCCCGAACCCGGGGAACAACCGACAAAATGTCGGGTTCTAAACAATCATGGAAAACTTTTGACGAATCCAACCTTGTTATTATACGCATGACTTTCAATCGCCATCTTCTCTCGAACTTCATTCGACGGAGGGGGATGAACGACGCCAGCAGCAAAATCTTCGTCATTCATAAAGCTGAGCAGGCCAAGCTAAAGCGGAGTTCGAACTGAATTCTTGCAAGTGTTTACCAAAATGGACCCAGCCGACCAGCCTGGGTTCCAGGTCTCGGGGTGATAGTCGGAGATCGACAGGCAAAGTCTAAAAAAAAAGTTTAAAGAAAATCGAAGACTACATGCCGCATGCCCGGGACAAAACGGCCACTCGGAGTGTCCATGTAGATCGCTGGGGGCTTCCACGGGAATTCCGGCGGGAAAATGATTCGGCCATGGTATGCGCCGCCTATAAAACTCGAATATGGAGTGAAAGTCTATACGTACCAAAGTAGGGAGTGTTAGGCGCGCCCATCATCACGTAATGCCATACCAAAATGTTTTCTGGTAGCGGCGCGACCACGATGCCCTCAACGGGGGACTGAAAAAAAGTCAAAAAAGTTGATAAATCCCCACCTCGATTAACTTTTGCAAATCCTTTTGTAGCCGCCGCACGGCCATGGCTGAAATCTGTAACGGGTGGTCAAAATTAATTCTGGGGCCTCGGGCTCATTCCAATAGTTCAATCGGTCGCGGACCGTTAGTCGGGGCCGATAGTCTTCATAAAAAATAGCTTTTATCGAGAAAAACACACAACCGGAAAAGACCAGGTCAAAATCTCTATACAGATAGCAGAAAAGAGCACACACAAAGACAATATTAAAACGAAAAACTACAGAATAAATACTATAGGGGTGAGAATGCAGTTGACGACGAGATCCCAGAGAGCAACTCAAAAGTCCCTAAACATCGGCATAGTAAATTTCAAACAAAACTTACAGTAAATTCATCTGGTTCCCTTGATTCATGGCAGGGCCTGAAGAGGCTGGAGGGGCGGCTATGCCACCGGTGGGTTGCCCTGGAAATTCATAGCCATTGTGGACGATGACTTCAAATAAGAAAAAAATAATTTGAAAAGCTACCTCTGGGCCGGGTCTGTTGGCCAGGGCCGGGAGGCGGCGGCAGCAGAGGAAATCCACCACCAGCTCCTGCAGCTGGTTTCGGTCGTGAAGTGGAGCTAGCACCGCCATCTCGCTTTTTCTGAAAAAAAAACATGTTATAAAAATAATCAATGCTAAAGTCAAGCTCAGCGTAAAAAGTATTCTGTCCCACGGCTTAAACTACCCAAACTCCTATCCACTTACGGAAGCCGAGCCCTGTACCGTGAGTTTTTGCTCTTGCACAGTTTCTGGACGATGAGATCAAGGACCTGAGCCTCATCGTGAAAACGTTGTGCCAGTGGCAGGGATCGAACCCGGTTATTGGAATCAACAGGTGGTCGCACTACCAATATACCACATCTGCGCCGTGACTCACCCCAATATTGATAGTGATGGTCTGCCCTTCTTTGAATCCCAGGTCCAGCTGCGGGCCTGGCTGCGAGCTCTGTTGTTCGATTTCGGCCGCTTTTTCGAGGTATTTAAAATGATCCTAAACTCAAAAGTTTAAACGCTATCGAATAGAAGCTAACCTGCAGGGCAACGTTAAAATCAAAGGAATCTCCACGATCCGCAAATCCTAATCCAACATTCGCCGTTTGCCCATTCTCGTTCACCAATCGGATAACGAAATATCTAAATTGAGGGTCAGCCAAATTGGGGAAGGTGACCTTGACGAATCGGAAACGGATTCAACTCCCACTCCTGGGTAGCTTTCAACGGGCGCCTTCGCGTATAATTGGCCTGAAGACGATTTTTTCAGCACGCGTGGATTTCACTTACCGCTTCCCTTATCCTCTAGCCGCAATTCAAGCTTCTTTCCTATCGCGACAAGGCGTAGACGTCCCGTCCAGTCGGGGGTGTCGAGATTCCAGTCAGCCGCCCTAAATTAAACCGTATTTAATCGAATGCCAGTAATTTACTTGTGTCCCTTGTTTGTGCTGAGCGGCGGGATTCTGTAGATGAACACTTCTGGCTTGACGAGCGAGACGCTCTCATACTCGGACATCTAAACACGGGTAATCAGTCCATTCGTGCCCCATGTGACGATACGGTAACAAAAAGTTCATAGTCGATAGCAGACCTGGTATGACGTCGGGAAAAGAGGGCCGAGACGATGGCCGTCAGTCTGGTCACAGTGAAGCATTGTGCAGGGGCGCCGGCCGTCTTCCACTCAGAGCGGGTACACCCCTAGTTAAAACTGCAAGTGGGGATTGCCGAACGTAACCTGAAAATACATACAAACAAACAGGGGCACTCGTTTCACTGGTAAGCTTACGGAAGGCAAAAAAATTGCTAGAATCACCGCAATGACGACATATAATTCCGGGCGCTTTCGAGCAAAAATACTAACAATAAGGGGAAAATCTTTGATAGCTTATAACTTTTTATTAAGATACTAACTCCAAAAAGGGCGCTACTTCAGTTTGCTGGCCCCACTTATATATGGCCAAAACCTCATTTTTCTGGTTCAGTTTTTTGCGCTGATTACGGAAAACACTATCCCAGCCCACGAAAATGCGATTTAGTAAAACAATTTAATTGGAAAGTCGGGAAAATTCCATTTTACGGCGGTCGCGTAAAAGGAGCCTTTTTGTGGTTTTTTAATTAAATAATGGCCAAAAACGGGTTTATCATGAATAAAGTCAGCCAGTAGCATTGTCAGGCAAGGCGGGCCGTCGCTTCGGATGGGCTGCCGCTCCACTCTTTCGAAATCGGGGCGCCTGGCCGCTTCGCGCGCCTCGGCGCCCGATTTCGAAACCTGACCTCGCACCCATCCGAAGCGACTAGGCCCCGGGGTGGCACGAAGCCTTATTTTTAGGAAAAAAAGCGGATGCAATCGCTCAGCCTCGTTGGAAAAAGCTTTTCCACTGTTTTATAGGCCTCCCGCATCAAAACACCGGGTTGACCCCCTTTAAAAACTCAAACCAGAAAAATCGAAAATCAAGTGTTTTCTCCCCTCAAAATTCACGATTTCATTTTCGTGGGCTGGGATAGTGTTTTCCGTAATCAGCGCAAAAAACTGAACCAGAAAAATGAGGTTTTGGCCATATATAAGTGGGGCCAGCAAACTGAAGTAGCGCCCCAAAAAGTGGGTTTCCAGAGTTGTAGATAAGAATGCGCTCTTTCGAATGTGACTAAATAGAAAAAAAACTGAGTTCAAAAACTAGTTGCACCAGGCTTTGAAGTTTCGGTTTAAGACTAGAGTTGGTTCAAACCAGGTAAAAGTAAAAGTTTATGGAAAATTTTTTGTTTAGTGTGGCGAGAAAAAAAGCAGAGGGGCAACATGGAAAGCACACCCTCGCACACCCTCGGTACACCCTCTGGAAAGGAAACCTTCTGTAAAAGACACCCTCTGAAAGGACACCCCCGCGGCACAGTTCCTTGGGAAAGACATCCTCGCAAGTTTATGAATTTATTAATTATGAGATCAGATAATACCCCTTAATAATTAACTTTCTGATTATGATGTACCTCAAATAACTAAATAACCTTTCTTACACCGGGTTTGACCTAAAAATAAGGCTTCGTGCCACGCGAGGCCTAGTCGCTTGGGATCGGCGCGAGCTCGTACAGGGTTTCGAAACTGGGGCGCACGAGGAGCGCGAAGCGCCCAGGCTCTGAAACACTTAGCTCTAGCTCCGAAAGGCCGTGGCCAATCCGAAGCGACTAGGCCCTGGGTGGCACGAAGCCTTATTTTAGGCTCAAATCGGGTGTAAGCAGACACAAAACATGGCTGCAACAAAAACGGGACGAAGCCATTGTGGCCATCGAAAGGTATTTCTTAAAGTTAAATTCTTATAATTTCTACCAGATGGTTACAGTCGCTTCGCGACTGCAACCATCTGGCCTTCGGGCTACCCTACATGTCCCACTCCACCACATCCTTTCCCACCGCCATCAATACCCCCGATAGCCGATCCCGTTCAAAAACTACCTAAATACCTTCCCGATGGCTTCAGATACCCCCCATGGCTGAAATCCCCTTCAAAAACTACCTAAATACCTTCCCGATGGCTTCAGATACCCCCATAGGAATCCCTTCAAAAACTACCTAAATACCTTCCTGATGGCTTCAGATACCCCCCATGGCTGAAATCCCCTTCAAAAACTACCTAAATACTTTCCCGATGGTTTAAGATACCTCCCCTAGCCGAAATCCCCTTAAAAACAAAAATAACGACCGACCGGATGGAATGAGAGAAAAAAAGAAATGAAATCCCCGTGAAAATTTTCATCCACGAAACGCGCGCGACCTGGCTCACTATGTCCAAAATCACCCCAACCTCCGTCCCCCACCCCTTTTACTAAGGAAAAAACTTTCAAAGTTAATTTTATTAATTTAAACTAAAAGTTTTTCGTAATTTTTTTATCAGTTTGGGGGTTTCTGACCACGCTCTATCCGAATCCGAAGAGAGCTAAGCTCTAGCTCCTTTCCCCTTCGAGTTGAATTCGGCTTCACACAGACAGACAGACGGAGACCACAGCAAAATTATTATAGTTGATGTTTAGAGCTGACCGTCCGGAACTGTCCAAAAGTATGGAAATGCCGGTGAAGGTGCAAGAGGTGCAGAGGGTGTACGTTGAAGGTGAAGGCATCGTGTGGGACAAACTGGGCAGCGAAGAAGTAAGCTAATTACTAGCCAACCGTCTTCATCCCGTGAATTCGATGCACTTCTTTTTTCTTATAGGTGCGAAACCGTGCGATGCCGGGGATCAGCGTGGTGAGGAAGTGGCTGTGGGTACAGAATGATTGCGGTGCAGGTCAGTCATTGCGATTCATTGCATTAAAGAAATTATTATAGTCGGTAAAGGTTAATCGGTTCTTGTGCCTTAGCGGGGGAGAGGCTCCCATGGCCTTTTGGTGAGCGGGGGTCTAATATGAGCCACCCCCCCCCCGCTAACGAACCAGAACCGGTTATTTTAAAGAATGATATCGGCTTTGGACGATTCTATTTCTATATTTGATTTTTTTCTTTTTTTTTAGAAAGGGAAAAACGCTGGAAAGGCCTGGTCCAAGAACTGTCTCCAGATCTGGACAATCGACCAAAGACTGTGCAAACGCCTGCCGCCTACGATTGGTTTCACCTGAAAGGTAAGATTGCAAGGTTTTGGTTTGCAAAATATTCGTTTGAAAAAATTTTTGTCTAGAATATATTCATCTTATTTCATTTTAATAACGATTTTTGTAATTTGGCTGAATTGCACGGTACAGATCGGATAACGGGGGAAGGGGAGGGGAATAACGGGGCGCTCAAAGTTTTGTTTATGATAAAAATTGTTTTAAACATTGCTTTTTGGGCTATAAAAAGCTCTTAGTATATGTTTTGGTCCCCTATTTAATAGCATTTTCAACATATCGAAAGGATTCAAATACCAAAATAATGCCCCCCCCCGTGGTCCTATTTTTTGCCATGGATTTTGATAGATTTCTATTTCTGTTGTGATCCTCGGAGAGTAGTCGAATGATGTAGAATGCGCTTGGACGTACAGTTATCGAACAACTGTTTATCTACATAAATGGTGGCAGGAGGATCGGCAACAGAGCTAGTCTGTGCCGATAAGTGGACCCGCAACGAGATAATACAATCTAGTCTTAGGCGGGAAGTGGCGCACGCGACGCGACCGCAAGGGGGCGCGCGCCGGTGGCTTACCCACTGGATAGGAGGGACAGCCGGGGGAAAGAGGATCTATTGTGGTCCAGCAAAGCTGACACCACAACACCTCCCCTTGTACAAAACAAAGTACGAATTCCTAGGAGAAATTGGGACAGGTGGAACATGAGATAGGCGGAGTCTAATGTGGTCCAACGAGCTGGCCCCACAACACCTCCCCTTACACAAAAAACAAGTGTAGATTGGAGGGATCGGAATAGGAATCGAGTGAAAAAGCACAATAAAGTTTAAAGAAAAATTATCTGCTTATTCCTTCACTCCTTGATGACGCGCAGCGAGTCGATCACCGACAACGTCCTTCCTTCACCTTCATCGCCTTCTTTTACGTCCTCCTTCTTGTCGACCTTCTTTTCCTTCTTTCCATCTTCGGCTTCACTTGTAGACGCGGTCCTGGGCTTGACACGCGCACCTCCTTCGGTCCTTTCGTGGATGAGGACTAACCAACTTCCTCATCTTCTGCTACCTTCGCGGCTTGTAGCGGTCCTTGGGGCAAAACGGCGGCCGGTCGCCGGGCACTTCAGGCACTTGCACCCTCCTCCTTCTTCGACAACGGCAGCGTGCCCTCCACCCGGAAATGTGGGGCAAAAAGGGGAACAAAACACCTCCCTTTCCATTGATCCTGCACGAGCGGCACCGGCACATCATCCATCGATGGGCCCGCCGGCATCAGCACGCTCTGCTTCTTGATCTCCTCGCCTTGCCTTCTTTCTTGTCGCTTGCCAACCATGTAGACGTCCCTGACCTCGGCCTTGTCGCTCTCCTTGATCTTGCGTGAGTTCTTGATGATCCTGCTCGCCAGTTGTTGTGATCCTCGGAGAGTGGTCGAACGATGTAGAATGCGCTTGGACGTACAGTTATCGAACAACTGTTTATCTACATAAATGGTGGCAGGAGGATCGGCAACAGAGCTAGTCTGTGCCGATAAGTGGACCCGCAACGAGATAATACAATCTAGTCTTAGGCGGGAAGTGGCGCACGCGACGCGACCGCAAGGGGGCGCGCGCCGGTGGCTTACCCACTGGATAGGAGGGACAGCCGGGGGAAAGAGGATCTATTGTGGTCCAGCAAAGCTGACACCACAACAATTTCTTTGATCAAAAACTTCCATAACATTAGTTGGGGCTGAAATTAATCCTCTTAGTATTTTACCAGGGTTGAAAAGCCGCTTCGCGACTTTTAAACCCTGGCCCCGTCTAATCCCATCATATTCTTCACTCTGCATACGTCTCTCAAATTCCTATGGGGGAAAAATGAGGAATTCCACTCTCTCACGTTATATATAGGCTTCCGCCACTTCCGGCGTATGCTAATTATTTCCTAACAAAGAAGGCTGCTGGATTTTTCAACAAAAACTCAATTTTAATGTCGAAAATAGCATAATTTGCAAAATCTGATATGCGCGCAGTCATCTCGGGGACGTTACGCACCCAATGACGTATCATACGTAGCCTAACGCCCTTCCCCTCTTGAGATATCCTCCGGACACGGTGACGGAAGTTGCATTCAAATGCACACACACACACACACACACACACACACACACACACACACACACACACACACACACACACACACACACACACACACACACAGGAACTATTTTTTTATATATAGTAGGATGCATACCAATTGCACGGTAGTGAGCCAGGTGGCGCGGGGGTGGGGGGTGTAGCGGGGTAGCCCCAAGTCCAGACGCGTCACGGCTGGTATACAGACAAATAATTTGACCTATGATTTTCTAGGAAATGGTCATCTCTATGACGACGCCGTGGACGCCTACTTCCAATTGTTGGCTAATAGCCAACAAGAGACGAAGTGCCACGTCATCAAGTCCATTTACTGGCAGACAGAAATGTATTGTAAAATTTTCATAGCTAGGTATTTTATTTTTAGGCTGGTGCCTGACCATCTGGACGATGTCGATGCGACATTCCTGTGGCCGGTCTGCGACAACGTCCACTGGTGGATGTATGAGGTCCATCCATCCCGGCAAGAGGTGACGGTCTGGGACTCTCTTTACGAGAAGGGGCACCATTCCGTCTACCTGGATCGATTCAAGACGGCACATGAGCGATTGGACAAAGCCTGGCCCGAAAGAACTGGCGCCTGAGCTACGTCCAGGTCAGTAGATGCAGGTGTTTACGGTATTGGGAATATACAAGAAATCGTAATTTGACCATAACTAGCTGAACTCCTTGAAGTTGTTGACCCTCGAATGGTATGAGATTTTTTAGAAAAAGCACCAAAACGACGGCAGCAGCTGCGGAGTGTGGATCTGCATCTATGCAGATGCTCTGATTCGAGGCGCACTTCCGTTCGCCACCATGGAAGACATCCCGCAATGGAGAGAGCGACTGCTCTGGGAGCTCGTGATGGGCAGACGGGCTGATATGCCAGGTATTATCAGCATTTAAAACCTGAAAATTTTTTATTAAGAGTTACTGCCGGCACAACAAGCAGAAGGACGGCCGATCGAGAAGATCGTGCTGGTACCTGCTAAAGAAGAGGAGAGACCCTAGAAGAGAGTGACAGCGCCCCGTGGAAGCCGTTCTGCTTCAAACGAGCGCTCACCATCGAAAGCCGTCCCAAGGCGTCGCAAGGGTAGATATAATGATTCTGCGCTGTTAGCGGGGGGGGGGTTGGCATGGGGAAACAACTTTTTTTCCACCTATCATCCTATCCTATAAGCGAGAAAAGTATGTCTGTTTTCTGTGCAGCCGATTTCTCGGCCGTCAGGCCGCATTTCCGGCTGATTTTTGGCACGGAGGTGGAGCAAGACGTTCCCTTTATAGGCATTTTTTTGTTTTTCGATATTCCTTCATTCTCTCATTCTTCAACGATTTTACAAGCAAAATAGTGAAAAACCCTTAACATTTTGGCCGAACAAAGGTTTGTTCAGAAGATATCTCGATTACCAGACCGAATCGGGCTCTAATTTTTGGAGGGTAGATGGGAAATACAATTCTCCCGATATATAATTTTGCGTTTTGTCTGTTTTTGTAAAATAAAGTTTTTATGAGCATTTTTCTAAAAAGTCCTTAACAAAATCGGCCAAGAGCCGTGGTGTCCGGGGCATAACTCGAAGCCCAGATGGAATTTCGGTGTGTAATTTGGACCACTTATGTATTAGATGATGGGGATCGTGCGCATCTTATTATCTTTACAAATTTTCAGCGGATTGAGACTCAAAAATGGAATTTGTAAAGTGACCAGAAGGCCTCCCGCCCGGGGCATTGGCTCGGCCCTTTCATTGCCTCCCCGCCCCTCCCCAGAACGGAAGAGGCCTTTCCCGCCCCCTGTCCCCATGTGCCACTTGGTGTGTGGGGTTAGCTCCCGGGCTACCAGGCGGAAGAACATAGGTTCGGATCCTGGGCGAATTTGGCTTTTTGCTTTTTGGTAGTTTAGCAGTAAAACATCTTTCTATGCTCTCGCTATGCGAGGTTTAGGCCTAACCCTCGATCTAGCGCCGCAGGCCGAAGAAAAGGTCCTTGATCCAGGCTCTCGCGCCGCAGGCCTAGGATGGGTCCTTGATCTAGGCCCTTGCGCCGCAGGCCAAGGATGGGTCCATGATCTAGGCTCTTGCGCCGCAGGCCAGATCCTGGAGAACAGCCAGTAACTAGCGCTGCAGGCAAAAAGTCCTAGCGCCGCAGGCCAAAGAAAGAGTCCGTGGTCCAGGCTCTCGCGCCGCAGGCCAAAGAATGGCTCCTTGACCAACGTACTTGCGCCGCAGGCTAAAAAAAGGAAGGTGTTCAGATTATGGTTCCCGGACGGGGTCCAGTGGAAAAGGGCCGCGAAGCGGTCTTTTTCCACTGGTAATAATATAATGTATTTTTATTTAGTGGTTTAGTAGTTTTTGATTGATCGCAAATCAGAAAAATATTAAATTTTTGACCTTTTTGGTCGGTTTTCGTAAATTTTTGACCAAAAGTCAAAAATTCTCGAAAATATTATTTTTTTTATATTATTTTATATCTAAAAACTATGTGAAATCGTATAAAAATGGTTTATATTTTTTATAAGGCCGTAGAGAATCACGGGGAAAAATTTGGTTTCCCCGCTAAGAGTCCGCCCCCCCCCCCCGCTAACAGTCCAGAACCGATATAATTACCTGTCTGGCATTTTTTTTGTTACTGGTCTCGAAAATTGTTATTGTTTAGGGAAGAAAAGCAAAAAGGGAGCCCGGTCCACCGAAGCCAAACCGGCGAAGACAGCTAAGGTGGGAAGAGCCGAAGCGGAACCGAAGCCGGGACTGGCAACGAAAGAACAGAAGGGATGAATTGACCGGACAATTGATAGCTTCATTTAGCCCAACATCCTTCGAACCGAGGCAGGCGGGCGCATCGTCTTTGTCCCACACACCAACCAGCCTCCGATGCTGTCGATCATTTTCGGTAAGTCCATGCATTTGCCGATGCATTTTATGAATATCTTTTTGAAAGCATTTCTTCAGGGGCACAAAGCGAGTCGTTGGTCGGCCTGCACCACGTACTCGAGCATATGATGGTGCATCGCCCGAACCATCCGGATGGGAAGCAGAGCCATGAGCTGCTGGAGCATGTCCTGGCCAGGTAAAAAGGGGTGCACATGGGGAGAGGTGAGACTTACTTCAGGATAATAGGTTACGCGAAGCTCTGCTTAAGCTACATGGTTTTTGAACCTATGGTTATGCTTAGCTTGGCTTTTATCTACACCCTGAACGTGACCATTAAAAACTTAGTGTGAAAGGCCTGTAGGCAAAAGGCAATCCCGGGCATTCCATGGGCACCGCATCATGCTGTTGAATTTTGTTTTTTTAGATGCGAGACTCGACTGATGGCGTCGACCTACTACGAGGGATTCACCGTGTATGATCTTTACTCGGTAAGTTTTCAGCCCTCATATTAAATTCGTTGTTAAGACTCACGAGAAAGGTCTGCTCGATGTTCTCCAGCACTGGCTTGACCAGTTACTGCGGCCGCCCGCCTTCTCCGAGGCTGATCTTCGCCGCGAGATCTTGGGGGTCACGTCTACAAAGGAGTGGGCCGGCGTTCTCTACAACGAGTTGGAAGAAATGCGCCTAACCGGGGAGACCGGTCGACCGCACACGTAATTTTTATGGCTGATTAATGTTGGGCAATAGCTGACCGTGACTGTTTTCACTTTTTAAAGGGAACAGCTTTTTTTCTCAGGGCGGCTGCCAAGCTACTATTTGGCCCGGACTTCAAGTTTGCTGAAAGTTCGGTTGGCGAGTCCCGTGATCTGGTGCAGGCGTCACTGAAGCGAAGCTTAGTCGACGAGGTCGGTCTGATCATGATAGTTTCTACTTCCCATGCATTTAGATCAAGCAACTCCATCAGCTCCACTACATCCCAGAGAACATGACATTCTTGTTTGCAGGACAATACGATCAGCCAGCAGTGAAGACCAAGCTCGACGCCGTACGTAATAGATCCCATTACACAGAAAAAAAAATAGTGCATATGTGTGTGTGTGCCACTTGGCATCCATCTTCCGTCAGGTTGTTCCAGTTGGATCTCAAGAAGGGGGTATGTAATATAGCTCATTATGTAATATAGCTCATTACTTGCGTGATGGCATTGGGATGACTGCACACTAATAACATTTTAAAAAATCATCTGTTTTCGAAGTGAAAATTAAATTTATATGGAAAATCGAGTACCCTCTTTGTTTGGAAAATAAGCATACGCTGTAAGTGCCAAGGTTGAAAAGTCGCGAAGCGGCTTCTCAACCTTGGTTTTTGTGATTAAATAAAAATTAGGTGAGACAGGAGTGGATATTACCGATTTCAGATACTGACACTGCATAAGAAGGGCATGCCACAAGAGCCGATCCTGCCCAAGTTCACGGCACAGTTCGATCCAGACAACGGGCTTGTCAAGCACACCGAAATCGAGGTCCCAGAGATGGAATTTCCCGTCGTTAACCGTACCTGGTGCGCTTAATGGACGTTATGGAGATTTCTTCGTTTCAGGCCATCCCGGCGAGACGGAGATCAACTCAGGCGACTTGGTGTGAAAGTCCTCGGCAAGGCGCTCGAAAACAAATTGGCGGAAGGTATTAATCAGCTGTTAAGAAAAGCCGAAATTAATTCTCAGATCTGAGCGTCAATGTCAAGCATGTGATCTTCCACATGGTGAATAAAAAAAACCCTTAATAAAAACATTTTTTTTAGTTTCCGGGGCGTTTCAGTGTCACGGTGAACTGCGAGATCGTTGTCGTTGATCAAGCGATTGCCGGGTAAACACACGAAACTATATGTAACCTGTACTTAGTATAACGACGCTCCAGTGTCCCGATCAAAGCAGCATCTTGGAATGCGTTGAACAAGGCCTTTTTGACTATGACTTGCAGGTAATTAACGGTTTATATTACAAAAAGTCGATCTTTGAGGTGCAAAGCACCGGTGCCGGATTGTACGAAGAGCTGGCGGCTACGGTGGCACTGGGTACCTTAGAAGAATGGGATGACGAGCAAATTTTCGCGTCACTAGATGAGGCATTTACCAGAAACATTTGACTTTGACACGGATTTTTGCAGGCACCTTTCTGGAGAAAATTGGCGACAGAGACGGAAGAATGGTGGGCGAAGCTTTTCAAGGATACCTTCGACACCTTCACTTCCGTTCTTGTTGTTGGAAAGCCCCCCTCTCCAGCGATACAGGTAAATTCCACCCTTGCCGCTGTTTATTGTATCTGATGGAATTTTAAGAGTATGAATTTAGGAACTCTATCCAAGCCCTGACGCCAACACACCCGCACGTCTATTGATCAACCGACGCGATTCAGTGCACTGCGGTCTTCCTCGAGGGTTTCCAATTCGAAGCAGCGCCAGGAAGGGGACATTTCCATTGGAGAAGTCGATGGTCAGTTGGGATAGAGATAGAGAGAGACACAGAGAGAGAGGGAGAGAAAGCGAGAGAGCGAGAGCGAGAAGGAGGGCAGGGAGAGAGTGCGGGAGAGAGAGGGGAGAGAAAGAGCGAGAGAGCGAGAGAGGGAAGGAGGGAGAGGGAAGAGAAGGGAGGAGAGAGTTTTTTGACCGGCCGCACGACATCAACCAACTGGGCAATTTCGTGGTGCCGGTTACAATTGTCCATACTTGCAGCGCCTACGTCAAGGTGAATTTTTAACGCAAAGGGCTTCAAATCCGTATTTATGTTTTAGCTAATTGCAATCGTGGCTGTCCCTGGCAAAATTTTTTCAAAGCTGGACATGCTCATACTTGCCAAGATGCTACGGCAGCACTACGAGCAAGGTGAGCAGGGCAAAGAGGGGAATCTTTTGGCTGACGGAACCGAAACGCTTAATCCTTGTTACCATGCCTAAATTCAGAAATACTAGGGAATTTTTTATATTCTTACTTAGGCGGTGAGCCGTTGAAATCTCTCTGCGAGCCCGGGTTTGAAGGAGTCGGCCGGGATCTCATCACCATCCGGATTGAAGTAGATTTGTCGCTCGTTTGCCACCAATTTTTAGTGTCACATAAAAGACCTTGGCCGTCTTCACGAGCACCTAGAGCGCTACTTGCTTAGAGGTGATGCCAGCGGAAAAGACAACGAGGCCCGGCGGAAGCATATGGAGCCATTGTTGGTATTTTCTGTGATCTGTTTACGCAGTATGCGTGCAAGGGATGCCTCTCTTTCGCCTATTTTGCATTAATTAATAAGGACCCGATTCCGTCACCAGTATGCAAAACGCGCTTCGCGAGCTGCAAAGCTGCCGGTTTTTCACACTAGCTTAGGGCTTCTCACAGAGCACTAAAGCTGATTAAAACGCGCTTCAGCCTTTGGCACTATGTTGTATCAAAATTATGAAAACCCGATCTGAAAAACGAGAGTCGAAGGCCACGCGTCACGCGGGAACGCCTCAGTTTATAAAATCAACTATAATAATTTGGCTGTGGTGTCCGTCCGTCCGTCATGTCCCGGATTCAACTCGAAGGGGAAATGAGCTAGAGCTTATGGCTCTTCGGATTCGGATAGAGCGTGGTCAGAAACCCCCAAACTGATAAAAAAAACACGAAAAAGTTTTTGTTTCAATTATTAAAATTAACTTTGATAATTTTTTTCCTTAGTAAAAGGGGTGGGGGACGGAGGTTGGGTGATTTTGGACATAGTGAGCCAGGTCGCGCGTGTTTCGGGGATGGTGAGCGAGCGCAGGGGGTAGCCCGAAGTCGAGCCGCTTGCAGCGGCGAAGCCGCTGCAAGCGGCTGGTCATCAACTATAATAATTTTGCTGTGGTCTCCGTCTGTCCGTCCGTCCGTGTGAAGCCGAATTCAACTCGAAGGGGAAAGGAGCTAGAGCTTAGCTCTTTCGGATTCGGATAGAGCGTGGTCAGAAACCCCCAAACTGATAAAAAAATTACGAAAAAAGTTTTAGTTTAAATTATTAAAATTAACTTCGAAAGTTTTCCTTAGTAAGAGGAGTGGGGGACGTAGTCGGCCAGGTCGCGCGCGTTTCGGCGAAGGGGAGGGAGCGCACAGGGGATAGCCCGAAGTCCAGCCGCTTGCAGCGGCAAAGCCGCTGTAAGCGGCTGGTATACAATATTTCAGCACAGTTTGATATTTTCGCTTTCAGTTTTGTGGCGGCCACGGAGGCTTTGAAGAAGGAAGCCCGGGGCGGCGATACGATCGCAAACATCGAGCTCAGATGGAATGCTAAATGTTCGTTTTATGTTTTAAAACTATTATAGTTTGCTGTTGTTTCTGTCCGACTGTCTGCCTGTTTGTCAGTGTCAAGGCGAATTCAACTCGAAGCTGAAAGGAGCCAGAGCTTACAATTGGGTCTCAGCGGTTCTAGATCAATTCGAGCCTCCCTCATTCATTAGATCAAAAATTCGGAAACTAAGAACTTAAAAAAATGGTATTTAGTGGGTAAAACAAAGGGTCGCTCTGCCTGTCTCTCTCTCTCTCTCTCTCTCTCTCTCTCTATCTCTCTCGCTCTTTCTCTCTCGCTCTTTCTCTGTTTCTGCACAGTGCTTGAACGTGGACTTTAATAGGAACTACACCCCCTCCGCTCCATAAAACTCCCCTCTAACCGCCCGCAGACGTTTCCAATTTTTACGATTTAGGTTTCTATCGAAAGCTCTCGGCAGGGCGAGTCCAGCAGGTCACTCCGATACTCAAAACTTTTAAATTATCTAACGTTTTTACTAATATTTTTGCGAAATAGGCGGATTTTATGATGCTTTTCTGAACAGGGGCTTTTTCACAAAAATGACAATTTAAAGATTTTTACGCCTTTCCTGGAGAGCCAACGACAGCTTTTTGAAAGCGGTTTTGCGAAAACACAGATTGGATAGCTCTTAAGCGGATTGGATTGAGTTTTTGACACAGAAACGTACCCTTTTTGCATGAAACATGCCCAAAATCAAGCAAAAAATTCCAAAATTGTGAAAATCAGATTGACGTGCTGGACTCGTCTTTTCGAGAGCTTGCGATAAATAACTACATCGTGAAAATCGGACCGGTCTGCGGCTGCAGCGGTGATTTTAGGACAGCTTGTACTGCTATTAAAGGGAATGGGACAGAGCGTCGTTAATTTTATTAATAAGATCATTTTTAGAAGATCGATTGATCGCTGAACGGCAGTGGCCATTTCCGAATTCTCCATGCTTGCTCTGGAATCATTGCCACAAAGAGGTTGTTGCATCATTCTATTTTGATGATTTCTCTTTTTAAAGGAAAGGAGCCCGGTGTCTTGGCGAAATCTTGCAGAGGTCGAGATGATCAAGTCCTTCCTCACAACAATGATTGGGTAATATTTTGAAGTATTAGCCACGGATTGTCTAGTTGACAAACCTAAATCAATCTTCAGGCAGATTTACTAGAACTTGATTGAATCGATTTAATTCTAAATTTCAGCGGAGGAGTAAGACAAGAAGATATCGGGGTCATCACGCCATACGAAGCGCAGAGAAGAGCCCTCGCCCAGGCCCTCAGCCAATACCCCTCGGTGGAGATAAAAAATGTCGACGGATTCCAAGTAAATTCCGTCTCACAAATGGCATACTCTACGTGTTCAGGGCCGCGAGAAGGAGGTAATCCTCTTCTCGACGGTACGGTCGAACCAGCGAGGCGAGATAGGCTTCCTGCATAGCCATCAACGGCTCAACGTGGCCATTACGAGGGCGAAGAGGGCGATGCTACTCGTCGGCAGTGCTCACACCTTGGATGCCGACCCGTTGTGGCATCAGCTTCTGATGCACTACGATGTGAGGAAATTTGCCTATATTTTGTATGTGATGTAAGGAAGGCCTATATTTAGCGGCCAGTCGTTTAATACTACAACATGGGTCAAAAATATAGGGCAACGGTGTTTGCTATTTTTTGTTTTTCGTGATTTTGATACTGACTTTGGTTTCGGGCTTTTAGGTCATTTTAATTTAGTTGTTGCGCGTAATTCGAATAGAACGAAAAACAGCGTGTAAACATTACCTACAAGGGTCAAGTTGTTACGAAATCGCAATTTTTGACAAGGGTACAAAAATGTCGGGTTCATTAGAACAGCTATAAACTATGATTCAGCGCACCGGAGCCATCAACGAGGGTACGCTGCCGTCGTTACGTCGTTGCCACATCGCCTCCCTCACCGCACGCTACAATTAAGCCTTCTCCCCACCCTGTTAATGTATCATTTGTTATTTCTACTGATGTCCTTTGTTGTTTTCCCCCGCTTTTCTCTAAAAAACCTCTTAAAGGCATAAATTAAAATGTTTCTGACACCACGCCCAATAAATATTGAATTTTGCATTCATCGTTCCATTTATTATCGATCTACCATATCGATACTGTATCTCTATGATTTGCATTGTTGATTTTTGTGCCGTTTCAAAAGCCATGTTTAGAAGGAAGGCAAGCGGTAATCATTTAGGAAGGAAGAATCGAGATGAAAGAATTGTTTGCTGAGACATATCTTCTGGCTCACTTTCTCTCTCCATCTCTCTCTCTCTCTCTCTCTCTCTCTCTCTCTCTCTCGGTTCTGGACTGTTAGCGGGGGGTGTAGGAGGGGAGATCACTTTCTATTTTTCCATTTATACTTAACCTGTTTATCAGCATATAAATAATTCCATATAATGTATTTTATAAATTTTAGTAATTTTTATTCGCTAAAAGTAGTAAAAAATCTTTTTAATAATTTTGTGAATTCAAACATTCTGACCTTTCTTAGACAATTTTCATACATTTTTGACCAAAAGCCAAAAAGATTCGAAAATGATTGCTGAATTCTCGGAGACACTGTCCCTTTAGAACGAAAGGTGTACGGTAGCTGAGCTTGATAGCAGAAACAGTTCATAAGCACTATGATCGCCTTCTCAGGCTTTGCTCGCTTCGCAATGGTTGCCCTGAACCAGGACACTCCACTACCTGGCTGCCCTCCGTACACCTTTTGTTCTAAAGGGACAGTGTCTCCGAGAATTCAACAATCATTCCTAACCGGCGCTCTCTCTATCTCCTCTTCTCTCTCTCGCTTTCTCTTCCATGCCTCTCACGTGAGCTTTTTCCTTCTATGAACTTTCTGACACCTTCGAGGTGAGGAAAACAAGTCCCGTCCCGAATCCTACGATTTCCCTTTTTGTGTTTTTTTTATAACTACTGTTGTGTTGCTACTTTCGACCGGAACTTCAGTTCAGCTTTCCCTTCTGACCGTTTGCGAATGATTTACATTCTGAGTTTAGGCAGGCCATGCTGTCGCAAATCGCGTCCCAGAAGAAGTCCCCGTGCTTGCCGTCTGGAGCTACTTCTGCAATCAGTGGCGTGTCCACGGTAAGAACCCTTGCATTTCGCACTTTCGGAATTGTTCTGAATCGTCGGCTTAACGTCTTGGTTTCAGGCTTCGATTTTGACTCAACGAATTGCTGATCATGTTGGAGGGAGGAACGGCGGCGTGTCCGCCTGCACTCCCGTTCGTTTTATTCGTTCTGGGTCGCAAGTTTCCCTTACTTCTTCGATTATATAAACCATTTCGAAAATCACCGCGATTTTTAGGGTTACATCCTGCAACCACACCACCGTCAGGCTTCTATGACTTCGCTTTCCGCACTTCACGGGCCTCTCGACGTCCCTAGCGGCGTGTCCGCTAGGGCTCCGGTATATTTCATTTCCACCTTTGTATTTGGTCTTTGGTGCATCAATTGAGATCTTTTTTGCAGCCACCCATCTGCGCTTCGGTCGAGCTGATTAACCCAACCGGCCAAGAGACACCTTCTTGCGGGTAAGCTCTTTTTCTTAGGTTGTGTGGTTTGTGGAGAGAGGAGAGAGAGCGAGTGAGAGAGCGAGAGAGAGTCACCTTTCGTTTTAAAGGGACAGTGCCTCCGAGAATCCAGCAATCATTCCTAACCGGCTCTCTCTCGCTCTCTCTTTCTCTAAGTCTTTCAATTGCTAACTGTTTCTGCCAACAAGCTCAGCTACCATACAACTTTCGTTCTAAAGGGACAGTGCCTCCAAGAATTCAGCAATCTTTCCTAACCGGCTCTCTCTCTATATCCCTTTCTCTCCTTCGCTTTCTCTTCCTTGCCTCTCAAGTGAGCTTTTGTGGAGAGAAGAGAGGGAGTGAGAGAGCGAGAGAGAGGAAGAGAGAGAGAGGGAATGAGAGTGACGAGGGAGAGTGAATGAGAGAGAGACAGAGAGAATAGAGAGAGACGAGTGAGAGAGAGGGAGAGGGAAAGAGTGAGGGAGAGCGAGAGAGATATTTGGATCCATGATTATCTTTCTTAATTGTTGCAGCTACTGTGGCGTGACAGCGGCCGAATATCTCGTCAGTTGCCTGGACTGTGGCAGCAGCTTTTGCAATGGCTGGGGGGTGACGGACCGGGCACATATTCTGACGCATACGTCGCGCACCGGCCACAAATCGGTTTTCTGAGTTGAAACTTGCTAAGTTCGAACTTTAGGTAGTGCTACCCGGTACCGCTCAGATGCCTCCGCTGCTTATGGAGTGTAAAGCTGTAAGAAGTGGAGTTTTATGAAAAATTGTTGCTTAGTGTGGCGCGAACAAGGCTGAGGACCTGCTGGTGCGCAAGGAGGTCGATAAAGTGGACGTTATATGCCTAAGCTGTCACCGTCAAGTGGGAAAATATTTACAGTCGATGGACTGATTTATCTTTTGCAGGATTGGCGCCCTATGATCGAGGAAACGCTCGCATCAATCGTCCCGATGAGCAGCTGGAACAGAAGCCAGTCAAGTACCTTAGTCAAATGCTGGCACCAGTACCACGGAAGATGTACAGCAATCCGTCCAACAGCTAGACAATGCTGCAATTTACAAGTTTATTTGTTTTCCTCACTTGGTAACTGATGTTTAGATTGTTGAAAATGGCAAAGGCGAATGCTTTAGAAAAGAAGAAGGGGGAAGAGGAGAAGCTCCAGCTTTATAGGTACGGTTGAATTGAAGTGCTTTTTCACGGTCTTGTTTAGGATTGAAAGGGCCCATGCAGAATACGCGAAGCATTTCGTCAATCTGCTGGAGCTAGCTTACCAAAGCGACAAGCGGACCCATGAAGCCCAGAGTCAGCAAGGTGGCGGGTTATGCCTGGTACCCCATTCGGATAAGTACCATGTTTCGTTCGTGTTGTCCGAATACAGCAAGAAAGGTAGTGAATTTGGCTCAATCACTTTTTTTGCTTTGTTCTATCGCTCATAACTTTGTTTATGCAGGGATGAAGGTGATGAAAGGGGACAAGCTGAAGGTGCAGTATCGTCCCAACGGCCAGTCCACGCATCCGGAGTATGAGGGCGAGGTCGTCCAGTTTACAGCTGCTACTGAAAGTAAATATTACGCACAATGACAATGCGTATTCATTACTCCTACTTATTTGCTAATTTCAGCGACCCCTGATCGCGTGACAATCGAAATGGAAAAGCGGCCACTTGAAGGCACTTCACAAGATTGGCATTGCGAAGTATCCATCATTAGCGGAAAATGGGCGTCGTATTTTAGGTGATCATGAACGAACAGCCCTACGAGCGAATGGCAAGGGCCCTCAGGGATTTCCGGCAAGGCACAGCAGCATCGACCATCATCACAAGCAAGATCCTGGGTCTATCGGTCAATGAACAGAGATCAAAGGTAAGTCAATCACGCACATTGACCTTTCTTCCCATTATTTTAGATGGGACGGCCTCTACCGTCTGACTTGAATGTACGAGGACTGCCTCCACTCAACCCCAGCCAGACTGAAGCTGTGAAGACCGTCCTGAAGACCGTCCTGTGTGAAAGTCCTGGGCAAGGCCTCGAAAACACTTTGGCAGAAGGTATTAATCAGCTGTTAAGCAACGCCAAAATTAATTTTCAGATCTGAGCGTCAAGGTGAATCATGTGATTTTCCATGTGGTAAATAAAAAATCCCATTAATAAAAACATTTTTTTTAGTTTCCGGGGCGTTTCAGTATCACGGTGAATTGCGACAATTTGGCCGTTGATCAAGCGATTGCCGGGTAAACACACGTAACTATATGTAATCTGTACTTAGTATAACGACGCTCCAGTGTCCCGACCAAAGCAGCATCTTGGAATGCGTTGAACAAGGCCTTTTTGACTATGACTTGCAGGTAATTAACGGTTTATATTACAAAAGTGATCTTTGAGGTGCAAAGCACCGGAGCCAGATTGAACGAAGAGTTGGCGGCTACGGTGGCAGTGGGCACCTTAGAAGGATGGGACGACCAGCAAATTTTGGCGTCACTGGACGAGGCATTTACCAAAAACATTTGACTTTGACACGGATTTTTGCAGGCACCTTTCTGGAGAAAATTGGCGACAGAGACGGAAGAATGGTGGGCGAAGCTTCTCAAGGATACCTTCGACACCTTCACTTCCGTTCTTGTTGTTGGAAAGCCCCCTCTCCAGCGATACAGGTAAATTCCACCCTTCGCGCTGTTTATTGTATCTGATGGAATTTTAAGAGTATGAATTTTGGAACTCTATCCAAGCCCTGACGCCAACACACCCGCACGTCTATTGATCAACCGACGCGATTCAGTGCACTGCGGTCTTCCTCGAGGGTTCCCAATTCGAAGCAGCGCCAGGAAGGGAACATTTCCATTGGAGAAATCGATGGTCAGTTGGGAGAGAGATAGAGGGAGACCGAGAGAGGGAGAGAGTTTTCAAACCTATGGTTATACTTAGTTGGGCCCTTATCTAGAACTTCAGCATTAAAAACTTATGTTAGTGTGGAAGGCCTGGTGGGCAAGGTTCTGGACTGTCAACGGGGGGTTAGCAGGGGGAAACCAAATTTTTCATTTACAACCAGCGCCCAAAACCCGCTTCGCGGGCATTGGGCTGGAATTGGGCCTTTGCATGAAAAATTTGACTTTCCAGATAGCTCAGGTCCTTCGGACCCGTTCCCCCACCGACCACACACGCGCGGGCAAATTGCAAGAATGAGGAAATTTGTATTTTTCATATTATGCAAATCATCCCAAAAATGAATAAAACCGGCTTTAACTTTGTAAACTTGTATTTTATCGAAATTCTGAAAACGCCATCGGAAAGAGGAGGGTCGCTTCCCCCGGGTGACGAAGAATTAGCGCATTTTATCCAGGGGAAGGCCCTCAAATCGGGCCTCGAAAGTGACATCCACACACACATACACACAGTGATACACCCCAAAATTATATAAGGTAGGATTAGACCAGTGCCGACCCACTTTGGACCACTGGGATCGCTGACTGGGTTATGGCTGGAATTCGTCACCGGTTCACTATATTCAATTTCAGTGCCGATAGCACACAGTTCGGGCAACGGGCAGCGGGTAGCGTGTGATGACTGAGTTCGATGAGGCGCTTCAAAGAATCCACATGGAGATCTCCAGTTTTGCTCGACCGGCTCCGACTCGAAAAGCCATCCTAGATGCGCTGGTAAGATCAATTCCTGCCTCCCTACGATACTTCTGTCATAGGAGCCCTACACGCACGCGGAGGGCAAAAAGAAGAAGGTGTTGACTGCCGCCATGATCACCCGCGCCACCGGCCGCGCAGTCAACCGGTTCTTCTACCAGATGATGGACGCTAAAATGCGCCAGACCGTACTCGTTTGCCAGCTCCTCCAGAACAACTTCTGGGACAAGCGCGTTAAAAACTGCGAGCAGCCTCGCCTAAGGTAATTATCATGTTAATATCTACTTTGCTTTAGACCCCGATGCGGAAGCGCTACAGCGCAAGCAGCGGCACCTCTACCCACGGGGCGAGCGTGCGAAGAAGGCCCCCGAAAAAAACTCGAAAGATATTGTTGTTGTATAAAATGTTGTTGATTTTGCCGAGGCCCTACTACAAGAAGGATCTACAAAAAACTAACGCATTTCCTAACAAACTATATAATAAAAAAGATGATTATCAATCTGAAGAAATCCGAATGCTCCATCACCAGTATGCACTACCTTATCACATAAACACGGGTGTGCAAAAGGCGAACTAATCAGAATTAGTAGAAGCTGCACTGAATACATACACTTATCTAAACGGACTAGAAATCTAGGCGCAAGATTATTAAAAAAGAGCGAATTTTCTACCATCAAATAGAAAAATGTGAAAGAAGTGTAGACGACAAGACAAGTGATTTTGAAAAATAATTTATTTCAGGAAAGAGACAGGTAAATCACAATAGAATTATTTAATTGATAAGGCGAAAATATATCCGCTAACGCGGCGTGTACATCGGACCGCCGGCCTCGAAGAAGAACTGCGAGCGCGATTCGAACAATTTCTGAAAAACAAGGTGAAATACCCAATCAAATCCGTGTACCTGGTGCTCGGCAATGAGGCGCTCCCTGTCTTCGGCCATCTCCTTCTCGCGAATGACCTTCTCCTCCTCGTCGAGCTTCTGGACCTCTTCCAGGCTTTTGCCCTCCTGCTTGGCCCGGTAGATTTGATCGGCCACCTCGACCATCTTCCGCCCATTCACCGAAACGCCAAGCAGCTCCTTCACAACTTCAGCCTGGATGGAGAGCGCGTCGGAATTCTTGTTACCAGGCTTCTGAAAGTGTTTTTTTTTGAGTAATTAAGGCCTGATTAGGACAAACCTTGCTCGTGAGCTTCTTCTCGCTCTCCCAGATTTCAGTCGGCACATACATCGGGGCCGTAGAGGTCTGGACGATGACGCCCATCTTTTCCTAAGGTTTTGTTAAATTTGGGATCCGGGGTAAGGTGCTACAGCTGCGCCAGCCGAGTCCGGGTCCACGGCTTCAAGCTTCGTGTTCCATTTCACGTCCTTCAGCACAGTGCCCAACGGCTGCTGGGTGATCACGGTGCGCTTCTCGGCGTCTTTCCCGGCATTGGCTTTTTCGGCCTAGAAAGAATTTTTGGTCTTGGACTCGAAGCCGGGAATTCACCTACACTTTAAAAATGTGGTACATTTTATGAACACTGCTCGAATTTTTGCCGAACCTACAGCAAGGGCGCCTCCGACTCCATATTCCTCGGTGGCAAGGAAAAGAATATTGCCGGTGTTCTTCTCGCGGACGAGTACGCCAGACACCGACTCCGGCGAGCGAATCTCCGACATGACCGTCACGCCTTCGTTCGCCTTGAGCTCGCGCTTGATGAACGTCAGCGTGCCGTCATTCTCGAGCTTTAAGCAAATGGCATACAAATAATGGGAGATGGCTACCGTCACCGTCCCGCTCATCGGAATATCGTATCCAACTTTGTGCATCTCGGACATCTCCTTTCCCTGACCGTTGGTCACCGGAGGGAGGATGGGGTTTCCGGATGCATCGACTTCCATGCCATTCACGACAAAAACCGCCCAGCCGTTGCCGTCCTTGACAAGTTGGCCCTTTTGCGCATTAACCGGGCAGCGAGTGCCAGACTTGGCTTCTTGGAAGAGCGGTACACCTTTCGGAGACTTACGCAGCCAGCCTGAAAATAAGAATTTAATCCCGCAAACGAGACACAACATTACCGTTCACCGGCGCCTTTGGTGGCTTAGGTTTAGGAAGTTGCGCTTCCTCCGCATTAGAGATGGGCACGACGAGCGGAATCCCGGCAAAAGCCCAGAAGCACACTGCATCCACACACTGGTAACCCTCGGCGGCAGCATCGAATTTCGGGGGCGGAGGCTCCTCATCTGCCTCCTTCTCCGCCTCGGGCTCTTTCTCCTTCTCTTTATCTTTTTCTTTCTCCTTTCCACGCTCGACCCTTAAAAAATAATGAATCAATCACCCTCACAAAACATCCTTACTTCCCGCTGTTGCACGAGGCAACCTTCCGCTTCTTCTTGTGCTTCTTTTTCTTCTTCAGCCGCACGTCGTTGTAGTAGATGACAATCGTGGGACGACGAGCACCTGGCTGCTGAGGCGGCAAGTTCTTCAATTGCTCGGTGACTTGCGCCTAAAAATTATAATCTCACAACGAGCCTAGGGAAACCAGAAGCTCAGGGTTCTTCTGGATGATGCTCATCGCTTGGCCATCACGGAGCACCGTCTTCACTTCTTTCTTCACATGCTTCTTCCTTCGGCCCGACTTGCCCGAACGGCCCGAGCCCGACGCGTCAGCCATCTTGAAGTTGACGTTCTACCTGCGCGCTGTAGAGGCAACCGGATGGGCAACCAATGCGGAGTACAACGCTCAATTTTGAGAATCGCGTCCCCTAGCAGGTCTAATTTCCGGAAGTTGATTCAAATGTTCGTATGCTGATTTCGGTCAATCGGAGAAAATTTATTCAGTTGCAACAATCGAAAACGTTCATACAAGTCCGAGACAATAAATAAAACAATGAAAAGACCCGTTGTGCTGTGAGAAAAATAAACAGAACAACTATTCAGAAAACTACCTAATGAAAAAAATGACTTGCTAGAGGCTAATTGGCAGCAGCTTCAAGTTCTTGCTTATGTAGCTTTTCAATGAGCTTCGTCTTCTCCGCGTTGAAGTACGAAGCGAACCATTGGAGATGCTCTTGTTTCTTTCGTGCCGTCATGTACGGGTTCTTGCTCAAACCGACGCAAACTAAACCAGGATGATGAATAATCAATAATACCATACCAAGTTCCATAAAATGCCCGATAGGCCCATCTCTAGGAAGCCCCAACTTGGCTAGGTGCCGGTCCAGGAAAATGTGCTCAATGAACGATACCTAAAGAAACAAAAATGAGATAATTGAAAAATCTTACGTTTTCTTCCTCGCCCAATAAATATTCATTATTGATCGGGTATGGCCATTGTTTTCCTTGTCGTGTCCATTCAATCTGCTCTTCGAGAGCGTTCCCTGGGCCCATGGGTGAATTAACGATCCTAGAAACAGATCGTTATTTTACGTAGATGCAATTACTTGGCAGCTCGTTCGTCGGAAGCCCGCCAGAAGGCGAGCGGTAGATCCCTCAGCTGAGCGCTTGGCGAGAAAATTCCCAACTTCTCTTTCCCGGAAAGTAGTTGGAAGAGCTAAAAATAATCTAGAGTACGAAAAACGTACTACCTCTGGATTTGGCTCGATCTTTTGAGTGCCAGTCACCGTTTCCTCGTCACGATGCAGAATTTTCCTAAAGCCATTAGCGGCATACTAAGAATGAACATACTCTGCCATTTGATAGGCATAGTTGAACAGTTTTCGTTCCTTTTCGTCCTGGACTTGGGTTGTTTCAGCCTCGGCAACCTTCGAAGCTTTATTATCCGCATATAGCTTGTCTCTAAAAAGATACCAATAAGCAATCAGGGTAGATGTACCTTTTAGCGGCAATCTTCGCTTCCGCATCGTTGACGGCTTTTTCAGCAATTTTCTGAGCTTCAGCGGCCGAATAGCCTTCCTGAATTTATATTTTACTACATTTCGCCCTACTTTGCAAATCTAGGTTACATCCTCAGCCTCAGCGTCATAAATATAAAAAGATACCTGTTTAGCTTGATAAAACATTTCGCGTCGCAGTAAGACCAGCCCGCGATTGGCATGTCGTTGCGCCGCAAATCTGGACCTAACCGTATTTCGATTAACAACTGCAAATCACCTGTTCGGCAAACGACGTTCCTGTTTCGTATCAGTTGCCACCTGATTAATCAGGTCGACCACACTTTTATCGCTCTGCATGGCGTCTTTTGATGATTCTGTCGCCGCCTAAAAAAATTGTATTTGCAAAAGATGCTCAAAAACCTTGAAACTTTCAGCTTCCATCTTAGTCAAGCGTTGAAGTAGCGTTGAGTGCACCCTAACATTGAAGATTAAAGCTTATAAAACAATGCCACTTTTTTCGCGAATCCTCATCTTTATGTAGGCTGGAAGCAACTTCATTGACGGCCTTTACCACCTTCTTGTCGACGGCATCCTTCACGGGCGTAGTTTTCTAAGAATGGTACGGAGTAAAAGAGAAAAAAATTACTTTGCTTTCATCCTCGTTACCAGTAGACAACCACCGGGATTGTAACGCGGTAATTGCAGCTTTATTCGAGTTTTGAGGCAGAACAGCGATCCGGCAAAGCCTCCCCAGCATCTATGTGGCCATTAGCAAGGGGCATATTCATGTGTCGATAACTACCCGGACGCGATCCAGTGTTTCTTGCATTTGCCACAATGATCATGAATAAATTTATCTGCACGACATTTTCCAGACTATACCGAATGAATCAGCACGTAAAACCGGTAAGCAATAACACAATCTACTTCAAAGCACAGCGAATAAAGGCTAATATTTATTATCTATGAAAGGCAGTCCTCTAACGGCGTCTTCGGCTTACTTGGCGACAAATTTGACTCCCTTCTCGATGTTCTTGACGAGCTCGGGCACGGAGGCATCAACGAGCTTCTGCTCGAAAGGCGTGACATTGCCGACTCCCAAGATCTTTTCGACGCCGTTGGGTCCCAGTTCGAGAGGGGTGGAGAAGAAGTTGACGCCCTTGACGGCATCGGACTCGACGTAAGCGCATTGGACGACCTTCTCTCCCTTCAGGGCTCGGACGAGGGAGTTAGCGAATCGTGCTCCGGCCAGGGCCATCGAGAGGGTGGCAGATCCAGCTCCAGCCTTGGCGTTGACAACCTCGGTTCCGGCGTCCTGGATCCTTGGGGTCAGCTTCTCGATCTCGGATTGGCTGAACGAGACCTTGGGGGTGACCTGGCTGAGCAATGGAATGATGGTGATTCCGGCGTGTCCGCCAACCACCGGCACGACAGTCTTCGAGGCGTCGGTTCCCTTCAGTTCGGAGACGAAGGCTTGCGAACGGACGACGTCAAGTGTGGTGACACCAAAGATCCTCCTCTTATCATAAACTCCAGCCTTCTTGAACACCTCGGCGGCGATTGGGACGGTGGAGTTGACCGGGTTCGTGATGATGGCAATGAAGGCCTTGGGGGCAACCTTGGCGATCGTCTGGCAGAGATCGCGGACGATTCCGGCATTGGTGTTGAACAGATCGTCACGGGTCATGCCGGGCTTCCTGGGCACTCCAGCGGGAATGACGATGACATCGGCTCCCTCGACGGCGGCAGCCAGTTCAGCTGCGCCGGTGTGGGCGGTAACCTTGGCGTTCGAGTCGATGTGGGAGAGATCGGCGGCGACTCCGGGGGTGTTGACAACGTCGTACAGCGAAAGGTGGGAGACGAGCGGGTCCTGCTTCAGCAGGAGGCCCAGCGGCTGTCCAATACCTCCGGCGGCGCCCAGCAGGGCAACCTAAAAAAAGAAATGCAAAAATAATTGATCTCACCTTTGGCTGGGAGCTGGAGTGGCGGACGGACAGCGCGCGCACGGCATTGTTGGCCAAGGCAGCAGTCGACTTCATCGGGAGTGCCATTTTACCTGGAAAAGGAATGGATGAGCTACGCCAAAAGGACTGATCAGGTGAAAAAGAGAAACAAAGCAATCCATAAATTAGCATACAGCTACTAACCCAGACCCGGAACTAAAAATAATTAGCCTCATTCCGCCGGTTATATGGTCGCAATCAGCCGCTTATTGCTTATTGGTTAGTCAAATGCCTTCAGATAATACAAACGCACTCAAATTTCAATTGCAAAAGGTCAATAAAAGAGTAGCCGCCCCACAATTAGTGTTAAAGTAAATTCTCGGAAAACATCTAGGTCGGTGTAAAGGGCACAAACTACATCGCCCCTCACGGACAGGGCCGTTTCGGCTCTCGGGGCGGCAATACGAACGCTAGAATTAAGAAAAAAAGCTGAAAGGTATCAAAATAACAAAGGCTACGGTTTACTTTACCCCCCCCCAGCCGGAAGTTTTTGGCTATAACTTTTTTATTTTACATTATTGTAGGCTCAAATTAAAACTCTTAGTATATTTTTCGACGCTCTATCGAATGGCGTTGCGAAAATCCCGACAAAATAAGCGAAAATACCGACAACTTTGAGACCCTTCCGGTGTGGGGGGGGTAAAGTAAACTCTTACCATAACAAAAACTGAAAGACTCAAGATTTTGAAAAAAAATGAACGAAAATGAATTGAAAAGATTTTCGGAAATGACGATTCCACAAAATACAAGCAACAGTTTTGTACAGAGTACAACTCGGAAACGCTTCTAAAAACAATTTTTTCTTGCAAGTATACAGTTTTGAAAATTTCCACAAGTATTTTCTTTTTTAGTGCTTGCTGTTTTCCTTTTCGCCGAGGAATGCTCTGGCGGGCTGATCTTCTTGAAGAAGCTGATCCCGAGGCGCAAGAAGGATTTGAAGAAGCGCAAGAAGCAGCTTACAAAGAGTAGGGGAAACAGGATTTTCGAATATCCCATTGATTTAGAGAATACTAATCTCTTCCAAACTGGCGCCAAAGCTGTCAATCTATTGAAGAAGTTCCGAGCTTATGTCAAGGTATATTTCTGAATTTTTTGGATGTTGGAATTCAGCGCAATCCATCTATTCCGGCTGTACAGCCTCGCCGTTCTCTTGCGGCTGTTCCTCGTGATAAGGTAGTATAGATATCATATGTCTATCAAATTTTAGAATTACGATCCCTGCGCTGATGGCCAAGTCTGTGTGAATGGGGTGTGCGTCAATAAGGGCGGAAAGTTGGTGAACAGCTTGAAGACCAAAATTTCCCTAGTTTTCACTGTAATTGCGCCGGGACGAATTTTATCGGGAAGCGCTGTGAGGTAATTGTGATTTGTATCTGAGATCCACAAAATTTCTTAGATCCCCAGCTCGTCGGAGAACTGTGGCGGAAACTTGTGTCAGCACGGCTCAAATTGCTATAGGTTGTTTAGAAAATTCGCTTTAAATATTTTTAGTGTCGCGGACGCGTACACGATTATCGACATCGCATCCTTGGCAAAAGCGAAAAAGGAGTTTCCAAATGCGGTTCACAATCCGGAAGAGCACAAGTTGGAGGTCAAATACCGGTGAGATCAGAGCGCACGTTTAACTTTTAAATTTAGTTGTGATTGTCTCGAAGGATACTTTGGAGATCTCTGCGAGCTGACGCCGGTACTTACGAAAACAAAAAGATCTATTTATTACTTTTAGAACGACATCGAGTGCCAGGCCGACTTTTGCCTCAACAACGGGGTATTTTATTTGTTTATTTTTTTGCAATAAAGTTCTTAGGTCGGGGAATGGCGGCAGAATGAAGGCGAAGACGGGCACTGCCATTGTACTTGTGATCCGGGCTATGCAGGAGAACAGGTTTTATAGTTCTTTTTGAGCAATGCAATGCTTTTAGTGTCAATATATGCTTCCCTGCCCGGCATATGACTGCAATTATGGCACCTGCAAAGATGAGAAATTCCAGGATACCAATGGCGACATAGCCTTCGAGCCCAAATGCGAATGCGGTGGCACCTTCCCGTACACGATGATTACAATTCATGGTAAGCGGAAGCGTCTAGCAGGAATTCTATTTACAGGCGAAAATTGTTCCCGCTTGGAAGTGCCGGAGCCAGTGTTAGCCGATCCTGAAAAGATGGGCGTCATCCCGTGCGTCGAAAATGATGTTTGCGCTGTTTTCCTATTGAATTTGGCTGTTTAGGCATCACCGAAAGACTGGAAAAGCTGGATAAGCAATGTTGAAAAATATTCCAAGGCCCTTGAATTGTTAGTACTTCCGTTTGAATCTTTAACCTATTTTTTAGAAGCTCTGACGATGTGAAATTGGTCAAAACTTTTTCGCAACAATGCCGGCGACCGAAACCTGATTCATCCACAGGCGGTGATTATGAGATCAAGCCGGTTTGACTGGTTTCGAAATTAATATTTTTCCAGGAAAATTGGGACGAATGCAACGAGGAGCTGGGAAATCACCATTCTTTTTGTTTGAATGGTGGCGTTTGTCAGCCTCTCGGCATTGATTGTGGGTGTAATTTCTTTTTCTTTGATTTTCTTTTTAGTGAAATCCGCGACGAAATTGATGGTGCCGAGCTGTGACTGTGAGGACGAGTATGAGGGAACATATTGCCAGGTGGGAAATGTAGGAATTAGGATTGATTCATTTTGTTTAGTATCGCCGTCGCGACGCTTGCGACCCAACGATGGACGAATTTATCAATGGGCTAACTCGATCCCACCGGTACTGACTTTTGGCAAAAGAAATATTTTAATTTCATTTAGATGTACACACCCGAACAATGGCGTTTGTAATTCGGAAATTCGCAAGAATGAGGCTGTTTGTTTGTAAGTTTAAGAAGACATTTATCGGGAACTGGCCAAATGCTGTCTTTGAACAGAAAAAGCTATTTTTACCGATTAGAAAAGTTTTTCTGAAGGATTTGGAATTTTGGTCCAAAACTCGACATTTTTTTGTATTTTTGGATCAAAACTTGTAATTTTTTACAATTATGGATGGTCAAAATTAGAAACGCTTTCTCTAATGGTATTAGAAACATTGGACCCTAAGGAAAATGAGACCCCCTCCTGCAAAAACACTAAAAAGAAAACTGCTAATTTTTTTAAGGTGCCATGTCGGATATTCGGGGACTCTGTGCGAAAAGTTCGATCCCTGTGCTGAGGTATACAAATCATGATTAACCCATTTTTCTGCTAATAGGCTCCCTGCCCTCTTCACTCGCACTGCGTCGCTCTCGACCCGGACAAGAACCGCCGCGAGTCGATGTCGCTCAAGCTGTTCCGATGCGTCTGCAACGACGGTTACCAGAATGTTTCTCGTGGGTCAAGCCTTTCAATTTTAAATTTCACTCGGTTTAGCTGATCAGCGCCTCGACTGTCAGCCTGGGAATAACACGGGTCGTTGTGTCGACAAGTCCCTGTGTCTTCACGGGAATTGCCACGATTGTGGGAATAAGGCTCCGGTGGGATTACTTTTTATGAAGTTTTTGGCGTGCTGAAATCCGGAGACAATGCTGGTACTAAATTGCCGACAGCGAAAAACTCATAAAGAAAAGATAATTTGCATCCAAAAATTTTGATTTTCTGCTGTCGGCATTTTGTCAGCGTGGGAAGACGCTTGGGGGAAAGGCATAATCCCGACACTCGACTTCTTGATGTACTTTTTCTAGGAAGGCAACATCGATCTTTGCGACGAGCATGAAAATCTTCAACGCTACAAGTAAGAAGATATCTTCTGGAATTTATTTTTTTATGCAGATGCTTCTGCCACGTCGGCTTCTCGGGATACCGCTGTGATCACCCTCTATCGGTTTTTAGAGTCAGTTTCTTGGATCATCTTTTTTAGGCATGTGCCACAAATGAATGTAAGAACGGGGCGATTTGCAGGGAGGTCGATGCGCAAGATTACCGGTAGTAAATTTTGACTAGTTCACCTAGCTTTTCCTTAGGTGCGTATGCCGTCCGGGTACTCGAGGGTCTTTTTGCGAGCACGTCGATGACTACTGCATCGCTTTCGGTATTTTTTCTGTACTTTATCATACGGTATATTTTTAACTTCAGGTTTTGACGTTTGCGTAAACGGAAATTGCTTCGAAAGTATCTACTTGGCTCGAGGCTTTGAATGCGAGGTATCATAATCCTTTGAATTTTTCAAAAACTTTTGATAGTGCTGGCATGGCTGGGGTGGTCGGAATTGCGAGGTGGAGCTCGACTTGTTCGAACGACTTGAGAAAGCGTGGAACGTGAGTTTTTTTCCATCGTCCTTCTTCACCTCCTTTTTTTCAGAAACATGAAGCCGTCTTGACCGGAATTGTCTTCACGACGCTAACCACTGTCATCATTATCTTCTTCCATTGCCTCACGCCTCCGCCAGGTTTGACATTTTTTCAGTTGATCAAGAAATTTTTTAGAAAAGTCAAAGGACAAGAAAAAGATGAGCAAGCTCCCGAAGTGAACCTCCGCGAAAAAGTTACATACTGGCATTAACGTATTTTCGGGTTTCGTGAATGGAAATAAATTTTCGCTTATTGTGCTTGAAGATTTCTACGGTTCTGTTATCATCATTGATATTATCTTATTGATGTCGACAAAACTCACCTTCTTCGGGGTTTCAGCATTTTCTGTATTGGAAAGCTAATGGAACAAGATCAGGACCCGGAGCTGGACATCAACGATGTGATTATCCGACTTATCAATCGTAAGACTCGGTCCTTCATTTTATCGTGTTTTTTTTAGTCAAAGGCTGGTGCCCCCCGTTTCCGCTCGGCGAATGGGAGGTCCTGGAACTTTGCCGGCAAGCGTCTGCCATCTTCACCAGCCAACCGATGTTGCTCAACCTTGAGGCACCGATGAAGATCTGTGGTATGCAGTGTTTATTTAAGCTTTGGAGAATCAACAATGCTAGGCGATATCCATGGACAATTCTACGATCTGCTACGCATTTTCGAGCTCGGCGGCTACCCACCAAAGTCTAACTACTTATTCCTCGGAGACTACGTGGATCGAGGTATCCATCTTTTCAGTTGCTCAACGTTTTATAGGCAAACAATCCTTGGAAGTGATTTGTCTACTCTTTGCATTCAAGATCAAGTACCCGGAGAATTTCTTCTTGCTGCGCGGTAACCACGAGGACGCCGCGCAAAATTATGTCTGGGGCTTCTATGACGAATGTAAGTGGGGCGTTCGTTTAGTTTAATTTCCGCATGTTTTAGGCATCACCCGCCTCTTTGACCGGGCAATATACCGAGAATTCAACAAGGCCTTCGCTCAAATGCCCGTGGCCGCCATCGTTGGCCAACGCATTTTTTGCGCGCATGGCGGAATCTCGCGATCGCTTGAGGTATGGGCTTTGAAAGTTTTTGTCGGTTTTCGAAATATTGGGGCAACAAACTGAGTTCCTTATTATCCAATTTTTTTATATAATTCGAGCTATTTTTTTCGCCTTTCCTGCCCTACAAAAAAATTTGAAAATGAAAAAATAAAATAAAATTTTGACGAAAAATCGTCGATTTTCGACAAAAAAATTCAAACATTTTTTGAGGTTTTCTTGATAGTTTTGTCACTCGAAAAATAGCTTATTTTTTTAGTCGATGAAACAAATCATGGACTTGCCGCGCTTGGAGTCAGTGCCGTCAAGCGGTCTTCTATGCGATATTTTATGGTAATTTGTCGCCAAGTGTACCTCGACCGCTTTATGCAGGTCGGATCCCGATAGTCACTTCGAGAGCTGGGGCCCGAATACACGCGGTATTTCGATGACCTATGGAATTGAGGCTGCTGATGAATTTCTCGACAGATTTGGCCTAGACCTCATCTGCCGAGCGCATCAGGTTTGGCAATCGTCTTCATTTAATTAGAAAAACTGGTATTTTAGGTGGTAGAAGATGGCTACGAGTTTGCGCATGAGAAACGGGTGTTGACACTCTTCTCGGCGCCGAATTACAGTTCCCGCTACGACAACGCGGCCGCTATCCTGAATGTGGGACCCGACTTGCTGTGCAGCATCCAGGTATACTTAAATTTTTTGGGTTCTTTCGCGGTATCGGAAGGGGACCTAACTTTTGGTATAAGTCTAAAAATGCCCAGTAAGTCAATAGAAAGTGTTTTGATAGTGTTTTTAGTGATCTCTAACTATTTTTCAATTAGAAAAACTATCTAAAAACTTTAAGAAATGTTGTAAGTCGAAAATTTAGTCAAAGATCGGCCTTTTTCGGTCGAAAAATCGACGGTGTGAGTTTTACGTTTAGGAATAGTAAAAAACCATTTCGAAACACCTCCACAGTTGATATTTTAAAAATTATATCCTAAGAAAAATGTTGCCCCCCACCCGATAATGCGAAAGAGCCCTTTTTGAAAAACACGATTTTAGATCCTGAAGCCGACCAAAGATGCGCGCGAGCCGGTAATTAAGAAACCGTACAGCCAGGCACAACGGAATTTTTAAGCGGGCATTCCGTTTATTAATTTTTAGCGACAATTTTTTGGCATTTACTACTTCAACGCTCACATATCATACATTTCTATTTTGCTTATTACATTCCTTGTTACCGGTTTCGATTGTTGGGTTGTAAATAAAAACTTTCGTGTCATGCGAGGCGGGCAGACATCTCAAGTTTCGCACGAGCAGCACGACACGTGTTTCCCCGGGTCGACGAACCGCCATAGAGCAAAAATTAGCGTCTTGTCCTCGTTTTTCTGTGGTCTTTGCTTGGCGCGATGCTACACGGCACATTGCATGTGCATAGGTCATGTTGCGGTCGACGCCATTGACTGCTAGATTCGGCAATGCGCTTTTTCCAAAATTGGGCCACGGCCTTCCCCGGGCACTTCCAACCGCATTAGCCCGATTGGCCGGCTCGAGCCTCGCGATTTTTTCACCCCCGGATGCGCCTATTCTCCCCGAGAGTCCACTGTGTTTTTTGCCCTATTCGGCGACCTAGAGAGTAAAAAGTAGGCGAATTGTCTAGTTTAATTTTTAAAGGACCGTGTTACGTATGCTTCGTCTCTCCCCGTCTCTCCACGTTTCTTTCCTATTATCGGGGGGGGGGGGCGGCAGCTTTTGCCATGAGGGTTCAATTGCTAATATTGCTGGAAGTATAGCTTTTACACTGCTTTTTAATTTGTAAACGTAAAAATTTACCCTATTACTTTAAAACCCAAACGTTCTTCATTTTAAAAGTTTTTTGGACTTTTCCACTTCATAGCTAAATTCGATTAAGAAGCGGGCTAAAAAGCAAAAAATCGTAGGAAAAATTAGTCTCGTACCCCCGGAAATGCCAAAGAACCGATCTGATTCTATCTGAATCAATATTTTATGGCCGGAAATAGGCTGTACCGTGTTTCGATGTTAACCCTGTCTACAGCTCTAGTCTTGCCTATACGAACGTGCGACCCGGGCACCCTCGGCGATCAGCCAAAAAAACCGCACAGCCCCCGCGAAATCTACTTCCGGCGCCTGTTGGCCCCCCCACATTTTGAACATTAATAAACGATTTCCGCCCCAGCGCCCCCGGCCATGGTGGGCCTTTGGTCGACTCGGTCTCCGTGTGGCCCATACCCTCAATCTTTAACTATTGAAGACGAGGGCCCGGTGGCTTTCTGACGGCTGTTTTTGGCAATTCTTCCCCTTGTTAACCTGGGGGAATTGCTGAGTGCTTTTCGAGGGCCCTACCTGCATGACGGCTTTTATGTTTCCTGGGGGCCAGCAGGGGAAAAAATAGGCTTTTGAATTGGTGGCCCCCAGCCGCCTGGGGCTGCCTCATTGACTGCCGTGTGCTATTTTAGAGGGTTTTTAAAGTACGTAATCGCAGGGGCTACGATTGTTTTTTAAAGGAACGTTTTTCGTCCTTTTGGCGGCTTAGAAGCCGTCTGGAAGGCGCCGTTTTGCCTTCTGAACTCTCATCTCTGTTTTTATTCAAGCGTTTGATGTTTTACAACGTGCTGTAAATAATTAATGAATTTTTCAGTCGTTTTTAATCTAAAAATACTCGATAAAACTAAAAAGCTTCGGAAACGGGACACTTTTTGCTCAGAAATCCATGAAAAAGGCTAACAAGGGAAGTGCACGACCGGCCCACGAGAAATCGACACGAGACATAGTGGATCTGATAGAATCGGGCACGGGGATTCCGAATCTGTAATTAGAATTTGCTAAATAAAACGGAAAAAAGTTATGAAGCATCAAAGTTGGCAAATCGCCAAAAACGGTACCTTTAAGGGCCCTAAAACCGGGGAACAGGAATTGAGGAGAAAAGAATTAGTGCATCTTGTTCAGCAGAAAAAGCGCTTTCGAATGGGCTGTAATATGTAGCATTTGCAAACAATTCACTGAAAAAAGTTTTTTTGGATTCACGGGCAAGGGTATGGCCTGTCAAGTTCATAGAAGAGATTTCTGCGAAATCATCGTAAACTTGAAGTAAGATAGCTCATTCGAAAGCGCTTTTTCTGCTGAACAAGATGCACTAATGGGTTGTGGCAAATTTCCATTCCCTGGGCCTTTACAGGACCATAAAAGTCCGATTTTGGGCGATTTTACCAACTTTGAAGCTTCATAACTTTTTTCTCCATTTTATTTAGCAAATTCTGATTACAGATTCGGAATCCCCGTATCCGATTCTATCAGATCCACTATGTCTCGTGTCGATTTCTCGTGGGCCGGTCGTGCACTTCCCTTGTAAGACTAGTTATTAACTGCGAAAACCAGGAAGCTTAACTCTTTCAAAATTTTAAGAATTCACTATTGTATGTTCCATCTCGATTTCAATTAAAAATTAGACATTTACTTTATTTTAGGGGCCGCGACCTCCTTGCCAGCCAGCCCACAAGCCTATCCAATCTCCGGAAATGGCCAGTTCGAGATGACCACAGCCGAGACGACGCGCGGAAGATGGAAGTTTTTCTGCTACTCTGGATGTTCCTCGAGTACGCAGATGCGGTAAGGCTTTTGCTTTTAATTTTCAGAAATCAGGTTTTTCTGCAGTTGCTAGCCGATTCGGTGGATGATCGGGTATGGGCTGTGTATTTTCCTTCGCTATCTATTTCGGAAATTTACTAGAAAAGCGTTTTTTAGTTGCTGCTACAGATGAACAGGGTTTATACGCAGACGCTGCCTGCCGCCGAGCCGCTTCTTTTTGATATCAGCCTTTTCCAGTCTTGTCCTCAGTGAGTTGATAAAATAGGGATCTTTTGTTTTATCGGGGGGTGCATTAGTCCAGAAATGCCTAGCAGCCTAAAGCCAGTGTTTAGAAAATTGGATCTTAAAGGAAAAAAAATTTGGTTTGCCGCGCGGATATACTACCCTCCCCCGTTACTGCAAAAGAACCAAAAAAGAGGTAGACGTCTAATAATATTTTTTCAGATTTAACCTGATACTCACCACTGAATCGTACGATTCGACACGGGTCCTTTTCTCCTATAATTTCAAAGGTGATTTGACGGTGAGTTTAGTGGATAAAAATACGTAATAAATGAAATGTATTCATCACGTCATATAAATAATACAGATGTATCAATAATTATAGGTGAGTACGAACTCTTCAAAATTACTCCCGCCCTCCGCCGGCCCGCTCAGCGAGCACCACGAATGTCGTGAATTCAAGCGGAAATCGATCGAAATGAAGGTATCATACGCCTTTATGGATAAATCTGGATTTAGGTGACCAGAACCGACTTCAACTACCGGATATCGATCGGGAAAAAGTCGTTTTTGAGGCCGCGCGACCCGAAATCGAACGATTTGCGGATATTTATTCCCCAGCAAACGGATTGCTGCCTGATTCGCGCGCTGCTTTTTCAGCCTGGTGAGTGTTTTTTTTTCGAAGTTATGACCTCTGTTATGTTTAGAAATGCCGAGCACGCCGACGCCGGTGATTTTGAGGCGGTCAAAATTGACGCCAGGTACGTTTGCTCGAAAAAACACGAAAAGCCCACTAATTTAAAACGATTTGTCTTTTCGTCTTTTTGATAAAGGGATATCAAGTTTTTACGTTTCGGAATTGTAAAAAAAGCTTAGAAACTCTGACTCGATTTTATATTGTAAAAAAATAAAAAATGAGGCAGCAAAAATTCTTTAAAAAAACAAATTTCAAGGCGATCCTTTCGCCGAAAAGGCGGAAGCCATTGAAGCGGCGGCTACACGCTCCTATGAACACCCAACCATCGCCAGCCTGGCCGACGACAAGGAGGCGGCCAATACACTTTACTCGTGGTAAGCTTAGCCTTGGCTTTTCATTGACCTCTGTGTTTAGAGCTTCTCATTTCCGGCTACTAATCCAGCTTACCGGTCTTGTCGTTGTCCATTGTTTTTGTTGTGTTTGGCGTGTGAATTTATGATTATTTTTGGAGGAGATATTGAGGGTATTTCGCAAAGTTACGTCTTTCGAACATATTTCCGGGGGATTTGTAAAAGTAAAAGTAAAATTTGGGTTTTAAAAAATCGTTTCAGGACCCGAAAAATCAACGAGGGCTGGAACACGACGTTCCTCGCCTTTGGGGCCGTGATGGTGCTGTTGTTCGGAGGTTTCTCCGTTTTCGGCCTGGTCATGTTCGTCTGCCTCCAGAAGCCACCGAAGCATTCGGTCGAGCACAGCGCCGTAAGTTGATTTAGAGATTGAGAAATTTGAAGAGGGAGAAAATAGCCGCGGGACCCAGTTTTTTAACTTGTTCGAAAAACTTTTGCCATGCCAGAGCCTGCCTTCGTACAATCTTAAAAAGTAACTTAGAATGCCACCAGGCATGCATTATTTAAAAAAAAAATATAAAATCACCCTAAAGGTCCATCTATTGTTTTTTTTTATTTTGCTTCCAGGTCGAACGGGTAAGAAGTTTTTCGAATTTATGCTCATTATTGGTTTTTAAATGCTTACAAAACATAAAAATTATTTTTGCTTTTCAATGTATTGTCATTGCATTTTTTGCTTTTTTTTCGAGGTGCAGAAGGGAAGACTTTTTCGCATTGTGGTACTTTCGCCGCTTGATTCATGGGATTTTCAAAGTTTATATTACGTTTTTGGTCAAAAGGCGTCGGATATTCTACAAATTTTCAGATCGCCGCCTCGACCATCAACACATTCCGCAGTGTGCTCAGCAAGCAATCCTCACAAAAAGCGAATAATTTTGATGAATAAATTGATTTTTTTGCGCGATCTTCTTTTGATGGGAGATATTTTTTGCCCTTTATGCCGTAGTCGAGTGCGTGCCGAGAAAAAAAATACAGTACATCAACAAAAAGACAAAATGACAAATGACCGAGTGTGTGGTGCCGGGAAATGAGCCAGAATTTGCTTGAAAATGCCCATTTTTCGGCACCTAGCAAAATCGTGGACCCATTATCACAAGTGCGGTAGTACGGTAGAAACGGTACCGTAATTGGGATGCAAGCGGATTACCGAATATCGTATGGCTGCGGAAGTTGACGGCGTCGGCGCCAGGAATCGCCTCCTGGGAGCATGCCACGACGGAGACGGGCGATCATCTGAAGTGGAATTTTGATCAAATGGTCACTGCTAGTTGCCAGGGGCAGGCTAGCAGATCGTTTCGGAAGAAGAAAGGCTTATGAGGGGCTTTTAAGGCTTACGAAGCTGACTCTTCCAGCGTGTGGTCCGGTTTTTACGGCGACATCAGATGGTGGAGCAGCTGGATTTGCTAAAAAATGGATTCTTGGCGTACGGTAAGGGAACGGTAATTTTTTTGTCTTCAAGGAATTACCGGCTTGACAGACCGAAAGCAGACATAAGGCGGCTAGGAGGGCCACCCAGAGCTGCATTTCTGGAATGGAGCATTTGAACTTTAAATAGAGAGAGAGAGACGTGGTGCCAGGAGAGAGAGAGAGCGAGAGAGAGAAGCGAGCGAAAGAGACGGCTAGAAAGAGAGAGAGAGAGCGCGCGAGAGAGAGAGCGCGAGAGAGCCATATAATCTATCTTCCAGGCCCCTTTAAAAGTTCCCAATTTCAGAAAGGAGCGCAAATGGGAAATCTGCGTGTCGTCGGCCAGGAATGAAGAATTTGCGGCCCAACGCTGATATATTTTGGGAGTGGCGAATGGCCAGCTGTGGCCTAATCCATCTGTATAAATACAACAGTGCGAATTCCAGCGCCCTCCCCGTTGGCACCTCGCGTTTTGGACCGAACACCAATTGGGCCACGGTGAAACTTGATGCCAAATGGAACTAAATGATAGACAATATTGTGTTTGATTTCAGCTGTAAAAAGTATGAAAAGTATTCATTAAACTAGACAAACTTTTATTAGCATGAAGGGTATGCGACGATTTGTTAAACAAGTATTAACTTATTTTTCGCTGCTGAGGCTCGTTGTGCTCTCCGCAGCCAGCAGAACTGCAAAAAATCAGGGGCTCTTTTTGACCTCCTTCTCCTTTACGCTCTGAGCCACAAAGCTCTCGTCGAGCTTCTTCAACCCCGTCACAGTCTCGTTAAAGATCCGCACAACCGGCAGATATTCATCAAAGCGCCTCTCGAACTCGTCGGCCGTCACCTCGGCGTAGTTGGTGATCATCTTCGCCTCGGAGTAGTTGCGCTGATCGACGACAGTCGCAATTTTGTCGACGGTTGTCTGGATGAGGCCGGTTATGGCTGTCTGGACGCCCTCGTGCGCGTCTTTCAACATTTTCAGCAATCCCTGCAAAGCGGATTTGAAGTTTTCGAGAAAAATGGACGAAAACGAACGCGAAATGTATGTGGTTAGATAGCTTGACGTACTTGCATATCGGCGCGCACGCGATCGGTCGTCTCTTTCTTCATCACGGCCAATTTTAGTTCCAGCAAGGAAACGACGTCCTGGTGATCACGATGCTTGGAGAAAGCGCAATGCGCGCAGACCACCTGAAATTGCGTGTCGCTACAGACTTGCTAACCTGACGGCGAGCTCACGAGCACAAATTTAGAATGGGTATTGGCAGTTGACTGCTTCCCATCATACCGCATTTCAATATGTCGCTTTTCTCAACGTCGCTTTTTGAGGGTACCCCCTTATCATGGTTACGCCCTTACGAAACTCCTTTTTCAGGACGACGCTTTTAGCGGGGACCGATGTTTCTTATGCACCTCCTCTGTACTGGCAAAACAAAAAGTATTCTAGAGTAGAGTAGAGTAGAGGCCTAATTTCTAACCGCCTGGGAATCTAGGAAGCCGTTCGCGTCTACGGACTTGTCGACGTGGTAGCGACCAACAAGCCTTTTCACCCGGGGCTGAAATCAGGGGAGAATTTTTTTAAAACACTATTAAACCACCTGGGCACATTTCTTGCAGTAGAATAGTTGGTCGACTGATTGGCTGTCCGCACATCCATTGCATTTCTCCTTAGGCGTTTCCGGCATGGTCTGCAGACGTTCCTTCTTCAGAATTGTAGCCTCGACCAGATCGGAAAAAATTTTGCGGGCGAGCTCCGAAAGGAAGGCGGTGAAAATGTTGGTCTGCAACGGTAATTGCAGCTGAAATTGTTGTTGGCACTGGGCACATTTCGCGTCGGTGGCGGTTTTCGGTTGTAGACAGCATTTGTAGCAGAGGACGTGGAAGCAGTCAAGGATCATTGGGGAACGCTCGTTCGTCAGTCCAAAGGTCGTGTGGCACTGGCTGCATTCTAAATTTTGGATGGTTTGGGTTATTTTAGGGGTGAGTGCTTGCATCGATTTTCCCGTCTGATTTCAATACAAAAACGAGTTTCTTCAATAGCAAATAATTTTTTTCGAAAAGTAACCGTTTCGAAAATCAGTTTTCCGAAATATATGCATTGATATTTCATACCCTTCGCCGCCATTTCCGATTGGTAACTGAAATTTTTCGGTATTCCGATTTCGAAAAAGTAATTTTCGGAACTAAGTATGCAAATCGCTAGCGAATAGGCGGCACGGCGGTCACTGCCGTGTTCGGTGTCTGCCAGTCAGCGCGGGAAGGCATGGACCAGATCTCATAGCTCTTCTAAGTTAGCCTGGAGTTTCACAAAAAGCGCTAATTACTAATTGCGACTACCTCACCTGGGAGCTCGACCTTTTCCCTCCAGATCCATCCGCTGGCCGTTTTCGCGATCCCGGGTGCATTCAGTAGAGCTTCCAAACAGGGCATTGTTTTGTATTGGTAGCCACTGCCACCGACATGGTATCGATAACATGTCAGACAGTAGCACGTAAAGGTCTGGGACGACGAGTCCTTGTAGAGCACCGCTGACAAAGGTTTATTTGGCGCCTCATCAAAGGGCTTTTTGCAATTGGTGCAGTTGAAGGACAGGATAGCAGTCGAGGTCATCCGGCGGTGCAAAGTGATCTGCTCTGCAAATTTAGTGGGCTTCCCGACACGTTTACAATAGTCGAAGGGAGTTATGATCAGAAAATCAGCGAGGAATTTGGGAGTGGGTTACAAAAACGGAGTGATAGCTTGTCTCAGCCAACAAATATCGGGCCCGAGAAGAAGCCTTTCCGCCATTGGCATGCTCCATAAACTGTCTATCGCCCCGGTTTTTATTTGCGGAAAAACTGCAGCCCTTTGAGGCGGCGCTAAAGATGGTGTGATAACCCGCTGACTAACAAACGCTTTTCCTGTCTAACAGATATGGCGGTCTTGTTGTTGTTCTTGTTGATCCTGAAGCTTCCCAGCACCTTTAAACCTGAAAAATAGACATTGACGGTAAAAATGCCTTCCATGTTCCTTTAAAGGGCTGCCGACGGCATGTGTCGATCCCCCCCATCAACAAATTGGCAAGTAGCCAGCAGGGCAGAGAGCGCGCCCTGGGGAGAGGCGCAGAGACATTTTCTTTCCAGCGCGTAACCGATTGACTATGCCGTCGGCATCCCTTTAAAAATTTCGTTACCCCGATTGTTTGCTCGACTCCACCGTGCCCCATTTACTCCGGGCAATTAGCCGTTGACAGGCAGACGTCGGGTGGTGAAAATGCATAAAATTGGGCAATATCACAAAATTGGAGCCAAAATGGGTGTGGAGACTACGCGAAAATACTTCCGGCACGTGTCTCGAGATCATTTAGCTGTCTTTTTCCGCTTTCAAGTGGATTTTTCAGGGTTTAGAAGTGTGAAAATTTTTTTTTTCATCTGCCGGCTTTCTCAAGCAGCTTTTCCAGTTCGGCATGGCTGAAAGCTCCAAAAGCTCCAAATGCTGGCGATGATATCGGGAATGTTTTCGGGTTGTGCCCCCCGTGCTGATGAATATTTTTTAGAGGGCTAGAGGGACGAGGCGGGGGCGGGAGTGGCTTCTCTATGGTATGAGCAAGAGGCCGTGACTGCTCTAATTCGATAACTAAATATTTTTTAGTTGAATTTGTCACGTATAATGTTGTAGTTTGACTTTTATACTGTATTCAGCTTAACTTATTAAATTAAAACTTTCACTTAAGTTTTCAAGCGCTAAGATCCTAAATTTTTTGTCGAAAAATCCATATCTTTCGTACTTTTCTTAAAAAAATGTGCCAAGTTTTAGGCTTAGTTTAGTTCTACTGTTTTAACAGTTTAGAAACTTTACAAATTTGTACTAGAAATGACTATATGACATTGATTTTCGGCCTACAATGAAAAATTTTAGCACCATCGAACCCTAAATGGAAATTAGGTCTCCCTGGTAAATTTGCTAACCAAAATTAAATGCACAAACCATTTAAAGTAAGCCTTTTAACCCATTCAACATATTTTTAAAGTTGCCATAAATTTCCATGTTTTCCTAATTCCACCCCAAGCCCGTGGTTCTTTTTTGGAACTTTGGAAACATCAGAATTCGTGGCCCTCGCTGGATCTCCCTGGAAATGCACACAAATTAGCGGTGTCCATTTTGCGGCCCTCCAATTTCTCATCCGCCAGCTGATTCATCCCCATCCATCAGCCCCAGGGCCCCCCACTATCCAAAAAGTGTTCTTTAGTTTTGTTTTCGAACGTTCCGCGGCGACAGTGGCGGCGGTCTGACGACTTTGTAGGGTTTTTGGCATGACGTGATGTTCAGTTGCATCCATTTTTTGGAACTATTAAAGGAACCAGATCTCGTCGAGTCGTTGCGCCATAGAAAATAATACGTATCTGCAGTCGTTTCTCTCTTACAAACCCCCAGGGGTTTACAAATATTCTTTACATGCCCTCTAACGGTTCCTGTTTTTACTCGTACATTGGAACACTCTTAGACACTCCTTGAGGGTACGGTAGACACATGTGAAAATTGTCAATAAGCGCCAGGAAAGGAGACAGACGGAAAATTCACTAAAATGCATACCACTCGGCATGGGGGTGGGGAAGGATGATGATTAATGGCTAAAATTCACACTCCCTAAACCACACCTCTTACAAAATACTCACCAATTCATTGTACGGCCCAGGCATGGCATAAGCTCTCGATCCAAAGATCTATGTGTTTTATAAGATTTCTAGGTTTACGACGTACGGACGTTTCCGAAATATGAGTCGCGGGTTTAGTCGTTCGGTTTAGCTTTTTATTTTTTTTTGAAATTTGATACGCTGTGCAATGGAGCTAACTGATTTTCTCCAGCAAATTTTTTTTATATTGTTTTAAAGGAACAGGCAACCGCGACCTCGCGCATTGGAAGGGAAAGCCGGATGTGCGTGGTGCATAGCGAGTGCAGCAAAATCCATAGAAAATTCCTAGACAACAAAATTCATCGGTGTGACTTGTTGTTCCCTTTAAAGTGAGAGATGCGAGAGTGATAGAGTAAGATAGAAGGAAAGAGAGAGAGAGAGAGAGAGAGAGAGAGAGAGAGAGAGAGAGAGAGAGTTCTCAAATGCATGGCGAATTCGACAAGTTCACAGCCTACGCAAAACGCTAAAGACCTGTTCATTGTACAAGAGCCGACGAACGGCTTCATAGGTCTCTGCCTCTATCAGCCAGTCTCTCCCTATCCCTCTTTCTCTCTCTTTCTCTCTCTCTCCCTACCGTATCCAAGTGTCCAAAGACCCTAGCCGCGGTATATTTTGATGCGCAGCGTTCGATGATGGTTGACGAACCCCGAACAACGGTTGAGTGAGTGTGAGTGCTCCCTGTCTCCCCTGCCGACTAATGCAGTTTCGCTAATTGGGCGCATTAAGGGCTTTCTGTCGGCCTCTTCGGGCCCTCTGCGCGGCTCGATAATCCCGCTTCTCTTTCTGAAACATCATCATCATCAACCCGTCTTGTTTCTCTTTTCACAGAAGTGGAGCGTTCTAAATATTTGATAACTATTAGTATTGAGGGGCGGGGAAGTAGGAACGCGCATTTTTAAGGTATTGGTACGGAGTATATTAGTGGTCTTTAACGGGGTTCTAGCGGCTTAGGTAAGCTTCTGTGTCTCTCTTTTCTTTCTTTCTCTCTTCTCTCTCTCTCTATCTTCTCTCCCACTTTAAGGGATCTTCCTTCAGGTCGATTGTATGTAAGCATTCGCGTTTACATATAAAAGTGGCTTTCTCTTCTTCGATTTAATTTTAAAGCGGTGCAGTCAAAGTTTTAGGTATATTCCTGGTGATGAACAGAGTGAGCGGGAGAGGCAGAGAGAGAGAGAGAGAGAGAGAGAGGGAGAGAGAGAGCGAGAGGGAGAGAGAGGGAGGGAGAGAGGGAGCCAGACTAAACTCGAGAATACTATTTGCTTTATGAGAATCCCCCAGATGAGCACCATCTGAATATTTGCTCCCTGACTATGACCCAGTCTGGTCTCCAGATTCTCATAAACCGCATAAGAAGAAGGAAAAAACCGCCGTAAAACAAAGTTCGGAAAACGGTTCATCGACCTAATCCGGAATCCAAAATCTGTCGTATCATGAAATTTCTCTAGATTCCTGATCCCGTCCAGGTCTCGTCCCGGTCTCGTCTCTCTCACCTTCAAAAATTCACCAGAAGCCATTGAAACGACTCGCGTCAGGAAATCGTCTGCGTCCTACTTTTTATAGGTTTTCTTTTCCGAATTTTACGACCCGGATAATTGAAAGTTCGGAGCCGCGGCTCGCCATTTGAATTGGCGAATTGCCGGCCTGGGAATCGAAGCAAACAGGCCAGCGAGCCCAAAAACGCGATAATTTATGTGGGTAATTTGACGGGGGCAGGCCAAGTGCGTCCTCTGGCTATTGTTCGGACTCGCCTACTCGATTTTGATTTTTTGGAGATTCGGGAGAGTGAGAGAGAGATAGCGCGAGAGAGTGAGAGGCAGCTAGGGCAGTTCTAGCGCTATTTTTTTGGCACTTATCTACCGCAAAGTGCCATGTCACTCATTCTTGCACTCAAGATACTCCTATATCCGGGTGTCCTACACTCCCCTATTTCCAGTCATTAATACTAGATTTCTAATGGCCCTCGACCCGCACCAGGAAATGGACCCTGCGTGGCCCCCGGGGGGCATCTCGCCCGGGTGGATCCTGATGAAAATTTCAGGACTTCTTAAAAAAATATTCCATCTATTTTTGGTTCCGGCGTTCGGCGGATTAGTCATTTCTGAGTTTTTTTGGTTCGAAACGGGTCTTTGGAATTATTTAAAGAGACTGGCAAGGCTGTGGATCTATATGGATTTTGCTGTAACTTCCCTTTCCCAGCTTTTTTCTTAGCATCGAATTTATCTAATATAAATCGAGTTTTTGTTCTAATTTAAAAATAGCTCCTAATCTGTTATTATTACTGATAATAAGCATAAAAACTTGAAAAATTTTTAATAACCAATACAAGAAAAATCGATTTTTTCGACCAAAATTTCGAATTTTTAACTTTTTTAAAACCTTGTAGGCAGTGTTTCAACTTGTAACTGATTAAATTTACCATAAAACACTTTAAAATATTTAATAGTGTGCTACTAAATAGTTCTGTGTTTTTAAAAATTGGGTTTCAACCCCCCCTCCCCTCACCCACGATAATGGGAAAGTGTCCGGTTTTTAAAATTATTTTTAGGGCTCCGGAAGGCCTAAATTGCCCTCATCATTTCTAGGTGTAATTTTAAGGCTCGCGGATTTTGATGGCGTGATTTTCCGCGTTTTGAGGTGTTTATTGGAATTCCGGGTTCAGAGCTAGGTGCTGCCCAGGGGCGTGAGTTTGGTCTAGAGTCTAGATCCTCTAGGGGCAAATCGGGGGCGCCCACCCCTCCTGCCGCTCCTCGAAGGGCTTCATTTTCTCCTGAGGATCCCTTCCTTCTCATTTCGATTTGTGCTTTGGTAATCCAATTCAATTCCTTGAGAACATCATCGTGTTTCAGTTAATTCAATTTTTTTGCTAGTAGAACTAGATATAAATAGACAACAAATTGAAGTAAGAGAAATTGGAAAATAGATCGAGCGAAATAACCAAAATCGGATTGCTTGTGCTCGAAAAATCTTAGCTAGCTTGCTATCACGCGGTATCTCTAAAACTTTTGAATCGATGTCGCAAATTGCCTCTACTAGCCTGCTCTATTCCCATCAACTTTATCGATTTTTTGAGCTATGGAGAGTTAGGCAAATAAACTTTGCTAGCTTGCTCCTCTAGATACCCTAGGAGCCGCCGGAACGCGTTGCGGACGCGTTGCGTGTCGCTAGAAGCTGCAACGCGACGCGACGAGGCCACGACGCTGACGCAACGCGTTTATGTCTAACTTTTCGACAGCTCCCATTTCATGGATCATGCACGACAGATAGATTTATTTTCGCCGGATTCAGGGCAAAATACTGGCTTCCAGACACCTTTTAAAAGAGCCTCATGCCTTCAAGAATTTTCTAGAACGGGCCAATTTTGTTTATAATTAATTGTTTATCCTTTAAAGGGCTATGGAAGCCATATCTGGCCGAGTGTACCCTAGAAAAGAGCACATTTTAGGGATTCTTCTAGGTAGAATCTCCCAGTCACTTGGATCTTTTTGATTAAAAGAATGGATTTCTTTGGAGCGATTTTTTTCCATTCCTCCTTGATTTACAGTTTCCTAATTTTATTTTTAGTAAGCCTCCTGGTCACATGTACGCCAGTTTTTTATAGTTTTTTGTCTTCCTTTTCTTCGAAATGTCTGAATTTCCATCCTAAATCTTGCTGTTTGTAGCCGGGTCCCCCAACGCATCAGCCGAAATGTTGCACGCCAGCACGCTGTTCCACGCCTTCTTCCTACTGCTCGCCCTCCTCGCTGCGGTTACGGTGGCTCAAGAGCCGCATCAGGATGATGACAGTGTCCCGGTCGCCAATCTGCTAACGAATGAGCATTTTAGGGTATGCTGATTTTTGGGATCTTTTTGCTGTTTTTGTCGCTTAGCAGTTTGAGAGAGTCTGAGAGAGAGAGCGAGAGAGAGAGAGAGAGAGAGAGAGGGAGAGAGAGAGAGAGAGAGAGAGAGAGAGGGAGCGAGCGAGAGAGAGCTATGAAGAGAGTGAGAGAGTGATATCTCTTTGTAAGACCCACTTCAGATACCCGCCGAACTCTGGGAGCAACTCCGCGCCGCCCAAGACGTTCAAGAAGCTCAGCCCAGGCAACGGCAGTTCGCCAGGAATAGCCGGTAAGTATTGCATTCAATAGGGCTCACTATACACGGTATTTAATTACTGCTACCGGACCGTAGCGCGACCGCAACGCTGTCGCACGCGCTTGCTTTTTGCTGAAAAATAATAGAAAATTATGCTTTTGCCCAGCGCGAAACTAATACGGTTGTATAAATAAATTGAATTAGTACGTAATGCTACAATTTACGCAATTCTAATGTCTGAAAATTAATGCATAAATACGATTTCCAGAGCCAACGGCAAGCCAACGTTTATCCGTTTTGGCAAACGCTCCAAGCCCCATTTCATCCGTTTCGGCAAGCGCGACCAGCAGATGGGGCTGATGTGATTTTCGAGTATTTTTGTGGAAATGTTCGTGCATAGTATCGTCTCGGAATCTACCATAATCTTGTATATTTTTTTGAAAAATACGTGCAGAAAACAGAGTTAAAACGATTGTTTGGGCAGGAAGATAAATGGTTGAATTGTTGGCTATACCTTAAAAAATAAACACATTTCCGTGTCTAAGCAATAAAAAATAGAAAATAAGAAATAAAAAAGCCTTCCAAACCATGAAAATATGCAAATTTATTCGTTTAACAAACTCGTTGGTTTTCTTCTTTTAAAAGTGTACAGAATATAATCCAATATACGCATTTCATAAGGCGAAATATGGTGGAAGGAGATCATCGACGGCGAGAAGTTCTTTGCGCCCTAAAGTTTTCTTTTTTTGACTCGAAAATTCCGCAAACAGCCTCTGCTAGCTTGCCTCTTGCAGTACTACCAAATTTTAATACCTTTAGCGGCGTATAATACGCAAATCTCCTCGCAAACCCATCCTTGTACATTTCCAGCTGTTCGCTAGGATGGAAATGGTGAAAACGCTCGGATCCTGAGCATTTAAATCTTTATGGCTTTAATTTTTAACCACCATTTTCATCCCTTGTATCCTCAGGATAGATCCCGACCGCGGCGAGACACTTTGAAATCTAAAAACAATCAGAATTTAAGGTGAATCTTGATACTTCCTGGTCCTCCTCGGCTCTGTGGAAATCGGGGCAGAGTTCTGGGTCTTTCATTACCTAAAATAAATCTATAAAAATTATCAAGACTGAAAAACCCGATTGAAAGCTTCGACGGTAGGGCGTGAGAGGACGTAAGCGCCACCATCAGCGTAGCCTTCTTCCTGAGTGGCGGATATTGTTTAAGCTTGCTCTCTCTCTCTCTCTCTCTCTCTCTCTCTCTCCACTTACCGAAAAAAAGTTCCACCTATACCCAAAATAGTGCGGCACATCCGGTGAATGCTTATAAAGAAAAGCTCGTAGGTTATCGACCACTAAAATAGTCCCAAGCTACAAACTTCAGATTCCAAAATCCACCAATATACGCATCGTCGTCGGCCCTCAAATACCAATCGTACTTTACGGGATGCCGCTCGATGGCGTGGCTAGAAAGGAGTGATGCTTTAGCTCAAACTACTATACAGCACAGAAATCATCATGACACCAGTTAGAAAATAATAATTAATATGTTACTTGAAAATCCTTCGGATCTTCTCCCAGGAATGGTCGCGCTCGTTCAACTCTGGCCAGTAAACGTGCGGGATATGATCGCCCATGTGAGAATCTAAGACTCGATTATAGCGATAAGATAGAGAGAGCGAGAGGGAGAGAGAGACAGAGAGAAAGAGAGAGAGAGAAAGAGAAAGTGAGATGAGAGAGCAAGAAACATACCTGTAAAAAACAAGAAATCATCACATCTTGGAGCCCATGTGTTGAGGATGGTATTTGCCTGGAAAGGGAGCTTTACGATATTTTTCTGGCAATTACAGTAAAAATTCAACAATTTTAAGCCATTTTGAACACATTACAAATATCAAATTTTGCGTCACTTCGCTCTTTCTAACTAATCAAAAAAACCTTTACCCGGGTTTGATGACTTGGCGTGGCGGTATGAATCAAACAAAGTATTGTCCCATTCCGTGCCCCAACTACCGTAACCAAAGCAAACAAGAACAGTAGTATTTTAGAGGCATAGACCATAGCGGAATGAACAATTGCGGTTACTCCATAACTGTCACACCTCGCTGTATCGTGGCCTAAATCTGGATCAAAGGAAGATTGGGAGAAAACAAGCAGAAAAACAACATTAGCAGGCTAGCCGCGATCTTTGGGGAATGGAGGTAGGATAGCAGAGAGCATTAGGGATTTGGGGCGGGCAAACAGAGAGCATTTAGGAAGAGGATATTAGCTTAACAGAGATGTTTTGGGAAATGTAGAAAATGAGCTGAGATAATCGCGAAAAAGTAGGTTAGGAGAGGCCATTTAGGAACAGGATGGTAGCCGAGCTAAGACTAAATGGAAAATATGGCAAACTAGCAAAGACCATTTAGGAAAAGGATGGCAGGCTAGCAGAGAACATTTGTGTAATGTGGCGAGCTAGCAGAGACCATTCGGGAAAATGAGAACAGGATATCGGAGGGTTAGCGCAATTTGGCAAGATAGCAGAGGCCATTTGGGAAAGGGAGGACAGGGTAGCAGAGATTAATTGAGAATTGTGGCAGATAGCAGAAACCATTCATAGCATAGGAAAACGACATTCGGCATTGAAAAGCCGAAATTCGTTCTGAAATTGGATAGACCACGTAACAGAGTGCTCGAAAAGGCAAAAATGAGCAAAAGCAAGCTCTGCAAAATTCGTTCGAAATAGTAGATTTGAATACCGTGTATCAGCAACATCAGGAAAATTTGCAAAACAAATCAGCCACGACTAGGCTTACTGCATGGAACGGCACGCTGTGGTCACTGAGGTGACCCAGGTGAGTCTCATTCTTTTCTTTCTTTCTTTCTCTCTGCTCCCCTCTCTCTCTCTCTCTCTCTCAATCTCTCGTTTTTTCAGGATGCCGTCTCCGCGGCCACACTCCAGAAGGTGCGGTTGAAAATGAAGAACCTAACGCTACACCAGCATGGCACTTTCTCCAACGTTTACAGGTAGCTCTAATTCTCGCTCTCTATCGCTGTCTTTCTCCCTCTCTCTCTCTCTATCTATCAATGTCTCTGGCTTAAGTGCAGTTTACCCCCAGCCCTAACTTAGCCATACGTATTAATGCGTCGAGTATCTCAAAATGTTCCCCGTGGTCGAATTACTATAAAAAGTTGTTTTCTTACATCAAAAATTGTTAGAAAATTTTTTATAACAATTATAAGTCTGGGTTTTCTTTAGTTAATTTTTGCTGTTCCAAAGCGAGTTTCGTATCTCGGCTATCTTTGACGTACAGAGCTGTCAATAGTACCAAAATGTAGTCTTGCTCTGGAGAATAAGCCTACAGTACGTTTGAGTCGAAAAATAGCGGAAAATAAAAATATTTGAGTTTTAGACTCCTAGTACATCTAAGCATAGCGGCTTAATCTTTTCTTCTTTCAAAATCTTGTAAAAATTTTGCAATTTTTGCCGCAAGAAAACAACTTTTTTATAGTAATTCGACCACGGCGAACATTTTGAGATACTCGGCGCATTAATAGGACGTATGGATGAAAAGTTGCGGCTGGGGGGGGGGGGGTAAACTGCACTCTAACCATGTCTCTGTTTGATTCTAAAGGGAACATGACACCAAGTTCTAACTCCATTTTCCAGAGGCACCCTCGTTGAGCCCGGCGGTCCGATGGAGGTGGCGATCAAGAAGACGTGGCCAGAGCCTTATGTCAGCGAGAGAGAGCGAGAGTGAGCATAAGTTGTTTTTAGGGAGACCCAATCTCCTTCGAAGGCGCCTTCCTGCGCGGCGCCGATCGACCGGGTCACAAGAATATCATGCAGCTCCTCTACACATTTCGAAATGACAAGGAGACGTGGAGTCGAGTGAGTTTTGCGTGTGAGAGTGAGAGAGAGAGAGGGAGAGGGACAGAGTGAGCGGGAGAACGAGCCTCATGCCAATTTTTAGGCCTGCGAGTCGTTCGTCTTCGAGTTGATGCCCTTCAACCTTGGCCAGTTGATAAAATCGGTAGCTGGCCAATGCCAAAAATTCCAACTCACGTTCATCTCCAGAAAGAAGCAATCGAAAAGACGGACGTCAAGCTGTACGCATGGCAGCTCTTCTCCGGGCTGCTGTACTTGGAAAAGGTGGTTGAGCTGAACGGCTTGAGCATGAGGCCTTGGTTCTGAGTGAATGCAAGGATCGGGACACGTTTTTTGAGACTGAAGTCATTGAGCTTGACCTCTCGTGTCTGTCGAATCAGAAAAGATTGAGCACCACTATTCGGGCTTCTGAACGTCTTGAACTTGAGCGCTCATTTTAGCCAGCTTGGTGAGAATCACCCGATTCCAGAACCTGATCATCCACCGCGACCTGAAGCCGGTGAACGTATTGGTGGACCCGGAGAAGGGGATCCTGAAGATCACCGACTTCGGCTCGGCCAAAGTCGTCGTCCCCGAGCATCCAAGCACGTTTTATCAGGTTTGTAGTTCGTAGCGGAAGTTCGTTGTGGTCCGTATTCAATATTTTTAGCTTTCATGGTCTAGAAACATTTTTGAGGTGACCCGCTTCTACCGGCCGCCGGAGCTGATCCTCCGCTCTACCAGCTACGATACTACAGTTGGTGGGTACTGTAAGAGGGTAGAAATTTAATTTAAAGGGATAGTCACACCAAGAACTTTGAGAATTCCTGGAGAATCCGTGGCCAAGCCTTTAACGTCCCTTTAAAGCCCCTGATTTTTCAGACGTCTGGTCGGCCGGCTGCGTACTGGGCGAAATGCTGAAGCGGATGGTGCTCTTCCCCGGCCGCGACACCTACGAGACGCTAAAAGTTGGACGCACAGGGCTACGGTAGAACGGTCAATATTTAGCTGATCGTCACCATCCTCGGCTCGCCCAAACCCGAAGACGTCGTTGCGATGAAGGTCACCAAGAAGTTTATTGGGGCACCGGTGGCGCCGGCTGGGGTGAAAATGGTAGTTTTTAACGGATTGATATTTAATTTCCGCTTCAGTTACTGCCAAAAAGCGACGACGAGACGCTGCGCGTCATGGAGCAGCTGCTCGTCTACGACCCACAGAAGCGGCTACGGGGTCAGAAATTTCTCGAACACCCGTGGTTTGAGGAGATTTTTCGGTGGGCCGTAGATTTCTCTCCCTCTCGCTCGCTCTCTCTCTCTCTCTCTCTCTCTCTCTCTCTCTCTCTCTTTCAATCTGAACTTCTTGATAAGCTCGAGAAACTTTTGGCGCTGAACATACTGAACTTGTGGTTCAAACCTTATGCTCGCTTTCTCTCTATCTTTCTCGCGCTCTCGCTCTACGCTGCTCTCTCCCTTTTTTCCGGTTCGCTTCCTCTTGACTCTTCACGCTATCGCATGCTGAACGGCTCGAAAAGCTCGTACAATTTTCCAGACCCGGCGCTCGTCGAAAATCCGGTCAGCCCATCGCCCAGATCATCACCGTGTCCGACCGTGCGGCGGTGCGGGACCCGTGGGTCGTCTCCAAGTTCACCCGCATGCAGCAGGCCGCCGAGCGGTTGCGTCGCGACAAAAAGGTACGTTGATGTTGAAGGCCTCCGCTAATTGCTCGGAGTCTCAGCTCGAATACTCGCACGGGAGCCGATCGACCGGGCAGCTGAAGCCGGGCAACGAGGCGGTGAAGTAGGGTTTAAAGGGGTGAAGGTAAATGAACTTCACTTCAGAAGAGCAGTTTCTGCGGATTGTCGACCTGCTCGAGCCGTGTCGGAGGAGGGCAAGAAGGAGAAGGTATGGTACTCTCTCTCTCTTTCCGTCTCACTTACTCTCGCTCTCTCGCCCTTTACATTGAACCTGTTGAACTCGTTCCCAAGCCTGCACAAGCGTAGGGAGTGCAGCAAATTAACTTGAACTTGCCGAACTCGTGCTTGAAGCCTTTCTCTCTCTCTCTCTCTCTCTCTCTCCTCTCCTCTCTCCTCTTTCTCTCCTCTCCTCTCTCCGCCTCCCAGTTTCCTTTTTTTCAGATCCCGAGCCCCGACGCCATCGTCTGAGCTGCTCACCGGCCACCGCCCATTCAACCCTTAATTTTTCTTCTGTCGAATTTTCCGAATTATACACGACCTGCTGCCTGGCGAGAATATTGTATTCAGCCTGACATTTGAGGAATAAACTATTTATATTAATTCCCGGCCCACTATCGACTAAAGATCGATCGAATTCTGGACGTCGAGCAGGGTGGAGGCTGATTTTTTGAGGAGTTCGTGCTGAAAGGCTTTTCGAAGAGAGAGAGAGAGAGAGAGAGTGAGAGAGAGAGCGAGACAGGGAGCGAGAGAGACGACAATACCTCTCGTTCATTCAAATTCTGTCTGATGATTTGAGTGACTCCATTGGTACCCAATATCACCGGAAGCGACAGAAAAAGATCATCTTCGATCCCGTGAACGCCCTGAAAATGTTTCAAAAGTTTTTGGGCCTGCTTACCTTCACATTAATGGACAAAGCAAAAGCCGCCCGCCGGTTCGTCACCATCCCGTGCAGAATATTGGCAACGGAGAGGCCGATGGCCCATGAGGTGTACCCCTTCAACTTGATGATCTCGTAGGCGCTAAAAGAGCACACCAGTTCAGCAAGGTCAGAGCAACATTTAAGGGCCGATACTCCATCCACACTTTTAACACGAGTTCAGCAAGTTCAAATCCGAAGCGAAAAGAAAGAAGGAAACGCGATGGATAGGCGGGGCACGATGCCAGCAAGTTCAGACCCAGATTAGCCCGCTACCCACCTGCCCACAACCTTCTTGTGCAATTCCTCCCTCCAATTATCCTCATCCTGAGCAGTTCCAATCGGCACGATCTCGCTCAGGCTGACCCCGGCTACGCTTGTTTCCGACCAGACGGCAACTGAGGACCACTAGTTTTCTACTATACCTGAAGAATCTCCATGTTCCCCAATAATCCATCCATTGCAACTGGCCGGGGCGATGTTCAGGCGTTCGGAGAGTAAAAAACGGAATCTTGCCGTTTCAGATTGATATTGAACCTTTCCTTACCTGCCGGAATCCAAGTTCGTCCCTGAACCCCAGACTCGTTCTCTGGGGAGACCGGAAAGCTTCCAGGCTACGTAGGAGAGGACGTCAACTGAAATGTTGCGGAATTTAATGGATGTAAGGTAGAGAGAGAGCGAGAGAGAGCGAGAGAGAGAGAGAGAGAGAGAGAGAGAGAGAGAGAGCAGGAAAACTCGCCCGGATTCGACACGACCATAATGCACGTCTCCGGCGAGTGCTTGACCAGCTCGGGGATGATGCCCTAAATCCGCTTTTGCTCCTTCTAAACTATAGACTATTTTCTCACCTTGAAAATCTCCACATTCCGCTGCACCAAATGGATCCTGGATTCGCCCTCCTGTCGCCTGGCCCCAGCCGTAATTATGCAAAGTTTGGAGCCCTTGGAAATAGCGTAATCTGGAAAAGGTGACCGGAGACTGGAGGTTTTTTACCCGAATCCGCGTGAACTTTACATGGAATGGTAAAGGCAACAGCTTGGCCAAGATCCATAAGTTCGCCCTAAAACTATTTAGTGTTTTCCTTGCTTTTTTTCTCTTTTCTCTCCTTCCTCTCTTTCTTTCTCTCTCTCTCTCTCTCTCTCTCTCTCTCTCTCTATCAATCTATCTCTTACCTTCAATTTATCGCTGTTCCGGTCGATGAGAATAAGATGATGGGCCAGGTTCTAAAAAAAAGATAAATTTAGATGGTGCCTACCGTAACCCACAAGGCCTAGGCTACTGTAGTGTTTCCCAAAAATCGACTTTTCCATACCTGCTGAAGAATACTGTACGCACACGCCATCCCCACGGCTCCGCACCCAACGATGGTGATCTAAAGATTTCCAGAAATTGGACGACACTTAAAAATATAGAACAATACGCTACGCTACGCAACAACGGACTTCACGCACCTTGGCATATTGAGCCGGAACCGCCGGGCAAAGCTCGTGGAATAGCGCGTCGCGCGTATGGGACATTTTCAAGTATTCGGGTCGGTGTCGGGCTTAACGAGAATGCGGTGAGAAAATAGAGAGAGAGAGAGAGAGAGAGAGAGAGAGAGAGAGAGAGATCGGATTGTCGCGAACTCTAATTTTGTCGTCTGAATCTATGCGTGTTTCTAAGCCAGTCAGTGGGGAGTCTTTAGGAATTCTTATGCCCATTTTTGGATATTTTTAGCATTTTAAACAGTGCGATGGCGACAGTTTGATAAGCGAACAGGAGCGCCCAACTGGTATTTTTTTCGTTGTTGCAGTTGTTTTTTGGATGTGCCATAGTGGTCGTCCCATCGG